>JAJGQC010000797.1:0-76766 GCA_021014325.1 Plazaster borealis | reverse complement strand
CACATATATATACCACCGGTCCTAGCTGGTAGGCAGCTTACCCAGCAGCTTTGAGCTGTTTTCTCATTTGAAAAGAAAGACAAAGTCATGTCAACCTTTTAATCAGTAAAGTAGATTGTTTGTTATTGTGTTTTTGATACCCGATTTTTAATTACAAATAAGCCTAAAGCTTGTCCCTTGTCCTGGATAGTGCACATCAAGATGTTAATTACAGCCTGTGGACAAATTAGGGTCAACATGCTAAAAAGGGTTTCATTCATCTCATGACTTTGTTGTATAATAAACTTTGGATGTGAACAGTTAAACAAAACGTAGATAATTTTTGTACCAGATCATTTTATGTTTAATAATTCTGTCTGTGGCAGTTAGTTTAACCGCGGCACAGTAAAAGCAGTCAATTTTTGTTTTAACACCCCCAAAGTGTGCTAGACGTCTTAAGGTATCAAACTTACTGTTGCTATGGGTATAATGCACTGGTTGCTATGGGTGTACTACGTTCGGTTGCCACAGTTATAGTAGCGCCTCGCGTTCGCACAGTTTTCTAGTAAAATACAGACATATCATGTGACGGTGCTTTAAAACCAATCAAAGGAAGAACCATTTGAGGTGTCTACTACTATCTTGATTACGAAACCCTCGTCTCACAATCGATTGATTTAGCTTGATCGCTACATGTTTGGCAGCACAGGCCCTGTATACTCCCAAAGGGAGCTGAGATGGTTTAAGGAATGGGAAATAAATTGCCCGATGATCGGGAGGTGATAATGTTGGAGCACCATGAAAGTCACTGGTGGCTGGTTTGGCGCCTATATAAGAAACCACTATTAATATTATTATTGTTACTATTATTAACCCATACTTACCCAAAAAGCCTGATAATTGTTTGTCAGTTGCACTCAAGTCTAAGTTGAGAAGTCCCAAGAAGAAAAACATGTTGAGTTGAAGCAACTTGAGAACCAGATGAAACAGGAAGAGTGAAGGCAAATATAACAAACAGGATCTGAGAGATGGATAGCGTAACTTCTTCTGCGGCTTCAGTCACGCTTTGTGCGGAAGCATCTTCTGTAATGGAGAGATCCCTGTCCTGTGAGATTTAGAGTTCCTTTCTTCCAGAACTGTTTCCATTAATGGATGTGTTCTCAGGTGAGTTTGCTCTCTGTGGCTGGTTTTGTCCTGTGTGCTGTCGAGGTGTTTGTCACTTGGCTGGGAGATGCCACACGTACACTTCTATAAGCCCCATGGTGTGGCTTCTCTGATGTTGAGGGTGTGGCTTCTCTGATGATTTGGTGTCATCTGTTGATGGGTGTGACTCTTTTTGTGATGATGTGGCATCCTCCGTTGCTTGGTGCAGCTCTTTTGATGATGCAGTGTTATCCCGTTGCTGGGTGTGGCATCTGTGGTGACGTGCCATCCTCTGTTGCTGGGTGTGGCTCTTGTGATGAGGCGGAGTCATCTGTTGCTGGGTGTGGCTCTTGTGATGATGCAGTGTCATCTGTTGCTGGGTGTGGTTCTTGTGATGATGTGGTGTCTCTCTGTTACTGTGTGTGATAGCTTTGATGTGTGTTGTCTCACTCTGTTTGTGTGTGTGGCACCTGTGATTTAGTGTCCTCAATTTCTGGATGCTCAATCTTTGATGATGTGTTGTCCTCGATGGCCCACATCATTAATGAGCATAGCTCTATTCTTTTCTGTATTGAACAAAATAAATGACGTTTATTCTTTCTATGAGTTGAATGGAAGTATGGCAAAACTAAAATGATATTGTTCCTTACAAGGTCACTAGTGCATGTCTATGCAGTGTGAGAGACTGTGAGTGACCAGAAGATCTGGTCACTCACAGGCCCTAGTGACCGAATTATAATTTGCAGTGTCCATATGTGTTTTATAACACACCTCTTACCCAAATATGAAAAACAAACATATATCATTATTTTTTAGCTGAACTGTTTAATTCAACAATTGACTCATGAGCAAGACAACCATGAACAAAAATTAAAGGGATTGTATACGTTTGGTAATTGGAACCCAGAGTTTGTTTCAATCCTATATAGTTGTTGATATATATACCATAAAACTAACCTGTGAAAATTTCATTTCAAAAGGTGGTAGCATTTTAGTTATTAATCTTGAGCGGTTATTTGCATTAAGGAAGTATTATCTGCAATTGGTATACACAATCTGAGAAGTAATGCTTCTCAGATTCAAATTTTGGGGTATATAAAGTGATATTTTTTTCTATAACTGCAGTTCTTTGAGGTAAAAGTTTCTCAAAATGCATACTATCCAAAAGCTGTTGTACTTCTTACCAAGTAAGCTTTTATTGCCATTAATTTTCAGAGTCATTACCAAACGTATACAGACCCTTTAAAGGACCTCTTTTAGTTTCCTAGTTTATATTTTTTAACTTGCTGTTCACTGTTCACATCATGAGAGGGCGCTGTAACCAGTACAAAATGTTGAGTATGGTGCCCGGTTTTTGGAATTATTTTCTGCAAATTATGCGCGATGTCTTGACGCACATCTAGGTCATAGTTGCACAAACTTCATGCACTAGCCTATATTATGGGTTTTTTTGCCAACCAGGATAGAGAACCAGCAAGAGGTGTTTTATACTATACGAATAATGAATGTTTATGAGTGCAATGGTGAAAAATATTATGAGTTGAAAGATGAAATGCTCCATTCACTGAGGTGAAGCCGAGTTGAATGGAACAAGCCATCTTTCTACGAATTAAAATATTCTTCCAATGCATGAATGCAACACCCATCAAGTAAATCTTAAAAAGTTCGAGCAGAAAAACAAAATTTTCAGAATAATGTAGGCCATTATGCTATTTATACTTATTTATTAATTGTAAAACAAGAGCCTGTAAGCTGCTGTGTACAGCGCCTGCGCCCCACATAATGCTATGGTCTACCGTGCACAGGTGTGACACGTGTGAGCTTGTGGCAGTCTAGCGTGCAATAGTACAAAAAGATAGTACCAGAAATGCACGCTGTATAAAACCAAAAATGCACGCTCAGTGACATACCATGAAATGGTGTGAATAATTAATGTCTCGTGAACTCCAATCCTCCAATCAAATGACAAGAATTTACTTGGGTGGTATATAAAACACATTATTGACTTGTCATAGCCCGTTTGTGGAATAATATACATGTTGAGTCTTTGTTTCACTAAAGTTACCTATCACTGGAGAATACTGTCCCTCTTCTTCTGCATGAGATTCCTCCAAATTGAAAGTATAGATACCATCAACTCCTTCCATGTCACCAACAGGCACTTTCTTCCTGTAGTCATCAGGGGTAGTGGGTAGGAGACATGTCCTCTCTTTGATAGTAAGAGACAGAGTATTGAGCACAGCCCGCCCAGATGAAGAATGAAGTCTGAAGCGAGAACTCATAGGTCTCGTAGCCAAACTGAAAACAAGACGAGATATTTGGTTTCAAAGGACAATTGGTACAATCTCGATCAGGACAGAATAGACCTCTTGCATATGACTTCATAAGCCAGAAACAGCACCCTCATTGAGGTAATTGAAGACCTATTATTGATTGAGAGTTGTGCGCAGTGCATACACATTTCCATTGAAGTGATTTGAAGCTTTGTATGGTGTGGACAATAGGAAGTAACTATGAACAGTACACTTATGCGGGTACAACCTTGTGTAAAATCTCTTTTGGTGGTGTGTTGGCTCTGAAAAGAGACAGTTTTGGCCTCGACGTTTCGAACAGTAAATCTCCTGAAGACGAGCAGAGTATACTTTTCTAAATGTCAAACCTGGCTATTTTCCGCCCCAACTCCTAGCTCCCAAAAGAGATTTTACACATGGTTGTACCCGCAAGTTTACTATTTATAGTTACTTCACATTTCCATTGTTTGACCTCAGCAATGGCAGGTCAATGCAAGAGGTCTACTATATACTTTCATCCCAATTCTAGCCTCCCTTTTACGCAGGTTTCCCCTGCCGATTTAAAAACAAATTCATTAAATTTCGTTTGAAAATGGACAATCTGTAATAGCATCTGCATTCAACAGCCTAAAGGGGTAATTCAATTTAAAACAGTTCAGCATTTACTGGTTGAATAAGATCATTCAATTTCAATAGGCCGCAAAGATCATTAAATTTTGTGAAAGCAAGCAGCAAGAGGCTATAATTCATCCATTTGTTCTTTAATGATAGTCCTTTTGTTAGGGTTTTTTATATCCCTCTTTAAGCACCTCTAACCAAGTCTTGTCTTTTTAAATTTTTATCTTTGATGTTTTCTTTTTATACTACATGTACGTGAGGGCCCCAAATGATCAGCTGTGCTGGATGGGTTACCTCGTTAAATATGGTTTAAATAAATAAATAAATAAACAAATAAATAGTCAACCAATCAATTTCATCAATTGTAAATAGGTAGTAGAAATTCAAATGAATACCTACCAATCAAATAGAATGACTAAAACGAACCTGAATGATTGAAATATTCTAGATGAATAGTCTAGATTTAAAAAACAAATGCTGACGAATCAAAGCATCCAGACAGAAGAGATTATTCTCTTTATTTCCTCCCCTGTTTCGTTGTCAAATGTAATCTTCTTTCCAAATCTTTCCTCCGAATGCGCACACGCTGTCAAATCTTCTAAACCATTTATGAAATACCCTTTGCTCACACCTGTTTTTCTGCTATATAGTTAGCACATATATTCTTGCCGGTAAGCAGCTTTCTGCTATATAGTTAGTCTTGGTGAAAGACCTTCTCTGGTTGATTTGTCAATTTTTGCTCTCACACACGAAACGCTCCAAGAAAAGGTCTAAACACTAAACACTAAACGGGAACGCTAAACATGTTATTTTTTTACTTCGCCTCAGACAGAAAAATTATAAAATAAACTTACCTGCATATTTACAAATAAGATTTCAACTCCACTGAATATCAAAAGACAAATAGCTGGAAAGATGATGTAAGAAGTCTCTCTGGAACTAAATGCTACTAAAAGCAAACTGGTCACCAAAAGACTGCCAAGTCAAAAAGAAAGAAAAAAACTAATATTTATGTTCAGTAATAGGTAGTCAGTTAATTATACACTGATAATACAAAATATAAACACAACGGACTTGTCTGACATTTTTCTGTCACAGCTCAAAACTGGTTTTATTGAACCCACAAGAGCATGTCTTTGCCCATATCAATTAAATAGCCAATACGTGACAATGTAGGGTCGAAACGTCAGGCCACACTTAGTATTTTTTGCGTTTTCTTTTTTTTATAACACTGACCACACATTACCTGTTTAGTTCTCGGCTAAAATTCTGTATTTGACTTTATCTACTTAATTTAGGTCATTCTATCCTAACCTGTCCGGAAAGGCGGATCATTCCTTGAAATCGTCAAATCATGGTTACAAAAACGACAAAATAAACTCCAGCCTGCTCCCCGATTATGTCACCAGACTGCTGAAGCCCTCGCACACAAACAAATTTGGTGCTGGCATGCACCAAAATAATTTCAAAAAACCTTGTCAACGACCGTCACTGACAGTGCCGAATTCAATGGCAATGTTTTCATCGTAAAAACGAGAAATCTTAAAAAAAAATAATAATAATAATATATTGTATCCCAAACCATAATGCAGATAAGCGCCCCAATTCATTATTCAACTGGTTAGCCTAATTTCTCAAATAGAGGCCGGCATGTTTGAATCTATAGGAACGGTAGCCGTTAGGCACAAACATTTTTAATGGGATGATATACTTCGGAATCGGAACTATCAAATTATCCCTTCTATGATACAACTAAATGCATGATCATGTATCCATCAATCTAACTGAGATTAATCTTAATTATACTTACATGATGAACAAAGAATACGAGTACAGAATAAAGTGATAACTTGAAAAACAACGCATAAACTCAAGAGCAGAAAATCAAGATGTCATCGGGTCTTCGTACAGAATATAATAGCAAAACCCGCGAAAAATAACAAAGGATTGTATTTTTGCTGCGAGGGCGCTGTACAATAAAATAAGCCAGAGCTGTGTATTGAGAGAGTTGCGACATGGAGGGACCAGCTTTCTCCGGTCACGTGGTTGCTGGACGCCATTTTGTTCCAAAATGCAGTACAACCCGATGGGCAGACTAGTCTGGCACCCGGTATTCGCCAGTGCGTTGTTGGAGACAAAGTGGCTTCTAATCGCAAGTTGTCGCAACTCTCTCAATATACGGCTCTGAAATAAGCTACACCACAAGTAAACAATACGTCACTAGTATGCTACGTCATCAAAGTAAGCGCAAATGAACTGGGGGGGGGGTACTTCATACACTCGTCACATTCTTCCCCAATTTGAGAAATTAGTCATCCTTGATCTAGCAACTTTTCTGAATTCAGTAATCAAGATTAAATAAATAAAAGTAAAATAAATAGTGTATGTTATTGTAATCTTAAAATTGCATACATTTACTTAAACAAAGATTTAAAGGGTGTGTACAACATTGGTAAGTATGAAAATATAAATGCTCACAGATTTGCACATAACTCACATGGTATATAAAGATGGTAATGGTAGAAAACTTCCCTTGAAACAGTTTTGCTTGAAATGCCATAGTTTTTACGAAATGAGTAAAATAATAGTATTTAAATTAAGTGTGCCCAGTGGTGTGGTCTATCAGATTATTGAATAAAATTTCATATTTTATGCAAGATGAAGGGAAATTTTACTTTACGGTGAGTACATTCATAATAGTAAGTATTGTGTACAAGTACCATACCGCTAACGTAGAAAATGACGTGTATTCTAGCGGCTAATTAGGTATTAGTGATCGGATTTAATCACTTCCAAAATTGAGTGAGGCCAGTGGTGTGGTCTATCAGATTATGGAATAAAATTTTGTATTTTATGCAACATAAAGGGTACATTTACTTTACGGCGAGTACATTAATTAATAGAGTCTTGTGTACAATTAGTATACCATACCCTAAGGTGTGATAGAAAATGGCGTGTATTCTAGCGGCTAATTAGGTATTAATTAGTGATCGGATTTAATCACCTCCAAAATTAAGTGTGCCCAGTGGTGTGGTTTATCAGATTATAGAACAAAATTTTAAAAAAATTTGCAACATGAAGGGTACATTTACTTTTGGGCGACTGCAAGTTTTCCAACAGTTGTGTATAAATGGTCTGATTGATGAGTTCTTAATTGTGGCGGCTAACTACTCACTAATTAGGTTGCTAAACAGTCTAATTCTTCCCTCGAGTATGCCCAGTGATATGTTTTCTCTGAATTTTGAAAAAAAATTACCGATAAAGCAGGATTAATAAAAAATTCGTTAAATTTGAAAAAAATTGCAAAACAGAAATTTCACCACCTTTTACCGCATGGATTCTAATTTTCCTGAATACGCGGCTGGCCAACCCCCGAATCCGCGGATGGAAAATCTGGCCCAATACGCGGGTAGCTTCAGTCTGGTGTTGTTTAAATAATTATGTGAACAAAAATTCACACTCGCGACTCGAAAAGCATATTTTGATTTTCCCCCAAAATGTGTGATATTTTTCAGGCATGATATTTGATCCTTGGAAAAAGAGTTGAAAATTAAGTACAAGGGCTGACCTACATGTACACATGGTGTGGGCTTTAATAGACCTGTTAGGCTTTATTATTACAAAAGTTCTTCTGATTTTTCAAAGGACAAAACATTCGGAAAACGGACGAAAGTAGGAAGAATATCACTATCAGGCCTGGTTTTTACAACAAACCCAGTAGTCGGGCTATCTACAATTTGCACATACATGTATTTATTTTTAAAGGCACTGAACACGTTTGGAAATTGTCAAATACCAGTGTTCTCACTTGGTGTATCCCAACATATGAATACAATAACAAGTGTGAAATTTGGGCTCAATTGGTCAATGAAGTTGCAAGAAAAGATGAAAGAAAAACACCCTTGTTGTACAAATTTGTGTGCTTTCAGATAGGAATAAAAACTTCTTGCAAGAAGTTTTTATTATTTTAGTGAGAAATTACCTCTTTCTCAAAAACTACATTACTTCAGAGGGAATCGTTTCCTACACTGTTTTATACTATCAACAGCTCTCCGTTGCTTGTTACCAAGTAAGTTTTTATGCTAATAATATTTGTTTTGAGTCATTACCAAACGTGTACGATACCTTTAAATATGTTATACAAATTGTTTAACTAATAACGAATTTACTTGTAAACAAGGTTATTTCAGCCATTGGCTGCCAACCATGTATTTGTTTTTAATAATAAACCAGAATATATATTTATATAGAACCAACTCTACTCAAAAGAGATATTCACATGGTGTTACCGCAAACCTCTCAAATCCTGTACAATAGCTACATGTACACACACATATTGGGAATGTGTATACCGTGTGTGTATGTACATGTACTAGGACGTGTTTTGTTGTGTAGCTTCGACCAGTCCATGCACGTCGCAAAAGTCGAATGAGATTATTTTCAACGTAGATGGCGCGTTGGTGGCGCTACCCCTTCCGCCCCCTGTTCCCAACGATGTTTTGACATGTCTACAGGTGGCCCTCGACCGGTGTTATAGGGATTGACTCGGCTTCTGCACCTGGTTGTAGTGTGGATTCTGCCGCTACGTTTTAATTCAAACAAAAAATTGCCAACGCTTCGTCATATTTTCTATTTTGTATTTACTAATTTTTGGTTTACTATGTAGCTTTTTACTTCATGGGTAGGTTTCTTTATTTTAAACAAAACCCTTTATGAGATAACCTCTCCATGATGAAAATCGCGTTTTGACCCAGAATATTTTTCATATATATTTTTTCAAAACCGCAAATTATGAAGATTTAGGATCTCAAAGTATTGAAACCTTTGTCATAACAAACCTTCCCTTGCAACTCTTACCAACAGCAGCAGTCAATATATACACCAATCCAGGCGCGCAAGTGCTGGGTGCCGCCATGGGCGCCGCGCGCCACTGCTGCGGTGTACTTGTGCCTAATTTTGTGCACAAAGAAACGAGAACATCGTTTCCCTTCTCACTTTTATGGAAATTTAATGTCTTCCTCGACAATCTGAAATTTCTCTGACATGGCTGCATGATACATGTATGACGATTTACTACATTCTTGATAATTTTTTTAAATTAAGCACAGAGTAAAATACTGGAAATTCTGACAAAATGCTCTGCCGATATCGACTATATTATGCAGTTTCCGCGTCTTTTCCCCTAACTCACCTAAGACAAGCACCGTTTTCAAGATGATTCGGTTTCTATTTAGTTGCAAATATCTGTGGTCAGTGATCTACATTAGTATATCATGATGTCCTGGAAAGGAAATCGTGTAAGTCGTTGAGGAAAACATTTAATTTCCATAAAGAGTGAAAAGGAACATGATTTCCTCATGTCTTTGCAAAGTGCACAAAACTAGGCACTTGTACACCGCAGCAGTGGCGTGCGGTGCTCAACACTTGCGCGCCCGGTGCGCGTCGGATTGGTCTTTAGCTCCTCCAATTTGGATAACCAAAGTTGGAGGGAAAATATTATCACTCCCTCCTAAAAAATAAATCATAATAAATAAAATAAATAAATACAAAAATTAAATGAGAAAAGAGGTCTCATATAATTATTGTGAAACCTCAACAAAATTATTTACTGAAAGTTGTGACCTTATATTTAAACAAAACTCAAATTCCCAAACAGGGTGAAAATCGCGTTTTGACCGAGGATATGGTCGATTTCCTATGTGGTTATTTTGTACACGGCTAATGGAGCGAGTTGAGCCCGAAATATGTGCATATTCTTAGACGCGGAGTCCCCATACACTGTGCTCAAGCAATGGGTACAGGAATATGACCATATACTGGGTCCACATGGCCCATCCATTGTGCACAAACAATGGCTACAGGAATATGACCATATCACGGGTTCACCCTGCTCCATCTCTCTTAATTCTGACGATTGAAATTTCAATCAAGATTGAATTTTCACTCTTTCACAGATTGCCGTGAGGGAACGATCTTCCGGATTGACAATCAATCCTTTTTAGAGTGAACATTTTCAATCCACAAACATTGGAATTTCAAACTATTACGTGGAAATTTTCAATCTATCTTCAATCGAATTTGGATTGAAAATTTTCCAATCAGACTGATGATTGAACTATTCAATCATTTAGATTGAAATGTTCAATCATTCATAGATCAAAATTTCTCAATCCTGTATTGATAGATCAAAATTTCTCAATCCTGTCTTGATAGATCGAAATTTCTCAATCCTGTATTGATACGAGCTAGCGCACGCGCTCATGCACCCACCCGCATACACAAGTTGTACAATACAAACTCCATGTAGATCAGTCTTCTTTAATTCAATGCATTGCTGCTTTAATTAAATTCAGTAAATTAAATTCAATAAATACAATAAAATTCAAGTAACACATTAAACTGCTATCATGAATATACCACCAAATGTTTAGGCAGTCCCCAGCTATTAATTCTTTGAAAGAGGTTCACGGGATCTTGTTTACTTGGGCCTAATTTTATAGAGCTGCTAAGCACAAAAGTGTCTAAGTACAACAACATTATGCTTACCAGAATAAGGTTAACTGCCAAAAGGTCATGTCACGTGTACAAATGTGACTGGTATCCTGCTTATTTTTACTTAGCAGAAAAATGTTAAGCAATATTTTGTGCTTCAGCAGCTCTATAAAATTGGCCTTACATAAACAATGAAGGTGACATTCAGTATATTAATTAAATTCAGTAAATTAAACTCAATAATTACATTAAAATTCAAGTAACAAATTAATCTACAATCATGAATATACCCCAAATATTTAGGCAGTCCTCAGCTAATAATTCTTTGAAAGAGGGTCACAGGATCTTGTTTACTTGGACCTAATTTTATAGAGCTGCTTAGCACAAAAGTGTAGAAGTACAACAACATTATGCCAAAAGGTCATGTCACGTGTACAAATGTGACTGGTATCCTGCTTATTTTTGCTTAGCAGAAAAATGTTAAGCAATATTTTGTGCTTCAGCAGCTCTATAAAATTGGGCCTTACATACACAATGAGGGTGCCATTCAGTATAGTAATTAAATTCAGTAATGTAAATTCAATAAATACATTAAAATTCAAGTAACACATAAAACTACCAGGCACGTAGGAAGATGACTTTAACAGGGGGGGGGGGAGGGGCCAGGTTATATCTGTGAAATTTGCCTGGTCACCCACCTTAACTATTAAATACTTTACCCACATCCCCAGATCACCAGAATTGCATAAAATCGTTTAATGTACTATCAGTTAAAATCCGCGATGTAAAACATGAAGTTAAAATATTAAAAAAAATAAAACTGACACGGTGTAAAGTTGATGATGGTAGAAACATCCCTCAAAATATTGATGCTAAAATACTGTTCAATGCTATCTTTTTTAAGAAATGAGCATGCGCGGACCCAGGATTTTTTTTAACCGGGGGTCATAACAGCGCACACAGGCTTCTCCATTTGTGGCTCAAATCATTTTCAGGGTTGGGGTCCAGGGGCCAGCCTCATGGCCCCTGGTAGGGTCCAGGGGCAAACCCGTTTGGGGGTCAGGGGCGAAGCCCCTGGAGCTCTGAGCTTTTGGCATTTTGGGGTCAAAAAATCAAGCTTCCGTGTGCCTAAATACAGAGGAAAAAAGCACTTCTGATCAATATCAATCGTCTAATTTTAACAGGAAAATTTTCTGTAACATCAACAAAGGACTCCTAGAAAATGTTAATCCCATGCTGTCTTTTGTATACACGCATAAGGAATGGGCGCCTCCTAGGATCCCTTCACTGTTGACCCCATACACATACACATAAAATTGGGGCCAGGCATTCCTGCCCGTGTTCAATTTGCGTCTGTTGCATGGGCAGAAGCACCAACGAAGAAACTTCAAGATTCCGTAAGCAAATGTATTCAAATAGCCACTTTGTCAATGTGATCTGATTAAATGGCCTACAGACTGCAGTACTATTCCCTCAGAACATATGAACAAGCCAATTTATCATCGGGACAACATTTTAGAGGCCCGGCCCCTCATGTTTTCAGCATGTTTTCAGCGGGGCCAGTGGCCCCGCCCCCCGGTTCCTACGTGCCTGACTACAATCATGAATATACCCCCAAATGTTTAGGCAGTCCCCAGCTATTAATTCTTTGAAAGGGGGTCACAGGATCTTGTTTACTTGGGCCTAAATTTATAGATCTGCTTAGCACAAAAGTGTCTAAGTACAACAACAATATGCCAAAAGGTCATGTCACGTGTACAAATGTGACTGGTATCCCGCTTATTTTTGCTTAGCAGAAAAATGTTAAGCAATATTTTGTGCTTCAGCAGCTCTATAAAATTGGGCCTTAGATACACAATGAGGGTGCCATTCAGTATAGTAATTAAATTCAGTAATGTAAATTCAATAAATACATTAAAATTCAAGTAACAAATTAAACTACAATCATGAATATACCCCCAAATGTTTAGGCAGTCCCCAGCTAATAATTCTTTGAAAGAGGGTCACAGGATCTTGTTTACTTGGGCCTAATTGTATAGAGCTGCTTAGCACAAAAGTGTCTAAGTACAACAACATTATGCCAAAGGTCATGTCGTCGGCTCAGAACTATAAGGTCCTTAAGTTACGTAATGGACAAGGTCATTAACAAAATAAAATTAAAAGGTCTAAAAGAGTTAATAAAATATAAAAATCAAAAGTTAATGTTTCATTATGAAACCTATGCTTAGAATTCATGACAAAACATTAAATTTTTGATTTATATTTTTATTTACTCATTTTAGACCTTTTAAATTTATTTTATTAACGACCTTTTGTCCATTACATAACAAGGACCTTATAGTTCTGAGCGGCACGATGTCATGTGTACAAATGTGACTGGTATCCTGCTTATTTTTGCTGAGCAGAAAGTTTTTAAGCAATTAGGTAATATTGTTTGGTTCAGCAGCTCTATGAAATTGGGGTGCCATTCCAACTTAGATGCAGACTGAATGAGGATGCCATTCCAACTTAGATGCAGACTGAATGAGGTGCCATTCCAACTAGATGCAGACTGAATGAGGGTGTCATTCCAACTATAGATGCAGACTGAATGGGGGTGCCATTCCAACTTAGATGCAAACTGAATGAGGATGTCATTCCAACTTAGATGCAGACTGAATGAGGATGCCATTCCAACTTAGATGCAGACTGAATGAGGATGTCATTCCAACTTAGATGCAGACTAAATGAGGATGTCATTCCAACTATAGATGCAGACTGAATGAGGTGCCATTCCAACTTAAATGCAGACTGGATGTTTGTTTTGCTTCAGTTGCTTAATTCTCAGCACTGCAGGTGTCCAAGCGTTACCCCACCCCCTTCAACCCCTCTCAAATTTAGCTGTTCTGAAAGCAAACACAATATATGAAGGCTCATATCATCCTCAACAAATTATTGGATTTGCACAAACTATACACCACTGGAAAGCCCTAACATAGGGCTCTGAGTTCGTTTTTGTTTTGCTACTTTAGCATAATTCTCAGCGACGCGAGTGCCCAAAACATTACCCCACCCCTTCAACCCCTCTCAGCAAGCTGTTCTTCAAGCAAACACAATGTATGCAGGCTCATATCATCCTCAACAAATTACTGAATTTGCACAAACTGTACACCACTGGAAAGCCTAATAAAGGGCTCTAAGTTGGTCTTTGTTTTGCGTCTGTGGCATAATTCTCAGCGACACGGCGTCCAAAGCGTCACCCTACCTCTATCAAATAGGCCACACATTAAAAACTCAAAATGGCGACTAATATTTTACCGGGGGGGGGGGGGGGTTGGAAACAAATCCGCTCTTAGATTGACCATAACTCCTGCATTAGGTATGCTAGAGTGACGAAATTTAAATTTCTACCTGCCTGAAATATTCCCGCATCCGATGATTGGCTTTTGGGGACCCTGCAACAAGTCCTCGTGCTCAAAAAGACGTGCCAGCAAGCATACTCCGAGTTGTTTTCAAGTGCTCGCAGGTTTAGCAAAATTCTGAAAACAAACAAAATGTAAGAAGGCTCATTATCATCCCCAAAAAATTAATGGATTTCCACGTAATTTACACCACTGGAAATCCCTGATCAAGGGCTCTCAGTTCATCTTTGTTTTGCGTCTGTGGCAAAATTCTCAGCAAGACGAGCGTCCAAGCGTTACCCCACCCCCTTCAACCCCTCTCAAATTTAGCTGTTCTGAAAGCAAACACAATGTATGAAGGCTCATCCTCAACAAATTAATGAATTTGCACAAACTGTACACCACTGGAAAGCCCTATTAGAGGGCTCTAAGTTCATTTTTGTTTTGCGTCTGTGGCATAATTCTCAGCGACAAGAGCGTCCAAAATGTCAGCCCCACCCCTTTCAAATAGGCCACTTTTTAAAAACTCAAAATGGCAGCTAATATTTTACCGGGGGATGGTTGGAAACAACTCCGCTCTTAGTTTGACCATAACTCCTGAACTAGATATGCTAGAGTGACAAAGTTTAAATTTCTACCTGCCTTGAATATTTCCGCATCCGATGATTGGCCTTTGGGGACCCTGCGACAAGTCCTTTTGTGCTCAAAAAGACGTGCAAGCAAGCATACTCCGAGTTGTTTTCAAGTGCTCGAGGTTTAGCAAAATTCTGAAAACAATCACAATGTAAGAAGGCTCCCCTCACCAAAGTGAAGGCATTCACTAAGCAGTTGATAAGCAGTCTTATAAGCAGTCTAATAAGCAGTCATAACAAGCATTTTCAAGCAGTCAATTTTTTTGCCTTCATTTGTCGAACAGGGCTTGAAGGCTAAAATAGGGCTTCGAAGCCCTATAGTCATTCGCTAAGCCCTCCCACAGCCCGAAATATTTAAATGAGCTAAGCCTTCATGGTACGCAAGCAGTCGTACAGGCTCCTGGAAGCTCTATATTTAAGCAGTTCCCTCACCAAAGTGAAGGCCTTCACTAAGCAGTCCATAAGTAGTCAAATATAAGCAGTCATTATAGGCAGTTTAACAAGCATTTTTTAGGTAGTCAATTTTCTGTCTTCATGCGTTTCATATAGGGCTTTGAAGGCTTAATATAAGCAGTTAAATGTCTAAATGAAGCTCTATATGTTGCTTTTTTGAAGGCTTAATAAGCAGTTAACTGTCTAAATGAAGCTCTAATATGTTGCTTCTATGAAGGCTTAAAGCAGTTGACTGTCTAAATGAAGCTCTGTTCATAAACCTGAGGGAGGGCCCAATTTCATGGCTCTGCATGGTGCAATACAGTGCTTGGGATCACCATTATACACTTACAGAGCATGTGCAAGTGTAACTGTAGCAAAGAATATAACAAGAAGTTTGCAATATATAACAAAATTCCCGGTGAAAAACAGGCATACAATTCCCTGCTTCCGTGGCGTTGATTCAAATGCTTCCATTTTCATTACTTGAAGACTGATACTTACAAATAACTGTCGACGATGAATCTTGCACTTGCAGGCTAAATAACTTCACAAAATATCCATTGTACTTTATAAAAGGAAGCACATCTTCTTCAACCTTCCTTTGAGCAATTAGTGTGTTTGAGCTTGACTTGAAGTACTTAGTACTAGTAGTGCTGCCTCCAGACTCAATAGCCATCATCTGATGACAATTATTGTCTCTCCTTTCGAGCAAAAATTCAGCACACACTGTGCATTAAAGCTTGTACCTGGCGGTCCATGATGATTTAATGTTACAACTACCATTCACATTGTTGAGAAACAAATCCATGGCATCTCCATATCATCAAAGGAAAAGAACCTCCATGCTCTGATACGTTGACAAAAACAAAGTGATGTTGATACACAGACTGTATTACTATTACAAGTCACACAGTGTAGGGCCTGTACAACAGAAAACAGCTTACCATTTGTTCTTGCTATCAAACGTCCATGTTCTGTCATGTTTGTTTCTGTATATGTCTTGTTTAATGTCCACTGAGTATAGAATATAACTTCCATTGCTTGCAAGTGTTTTTTACTTATTAAATTGTGGTATAATACCATAGAAGCATATACACCAACACCTCCAACACAAGCAGTGCTTCCAGTAGCCATTGAACTTTCGTTATGAGTGCCAGTTGGAATTCAAACCTACCACACAGGAAGGGTTATGCAATTGACAGTGTCAAGTTACACTTGTTGGGTCTCTGGTGTACATATGCAACTAGTCCCCTTAGCCTTCATGTCTTCAAACTCTTTAGAATTAGCCTTCGACTGCTTAGATGAAGAAGTTGTGGATTTGTTGACTGCTTAATTCCAACAAAAACTCATGACTGCCTATGAAAATGCCTTTGACTTCGAATGACAACTTTTGGACTGCTTATAAGCAGTCTCTGTCTCCAACTGCTTACAGACTGCTTAATAATTCCAATGGACTGCCTATTTAAGCAGTCAAAAGCAGTGGCTGCTTACAGACTGCTTACAGACTGCTTAATAAGCAGTTTTCTATGGTAAGGGTCATTATCATCCCCCAAAAATTAATGGATTTTTATGTACTTTACACCACTGGAAAGCCCTGATCAAGGGCTCTCAGTTCATTTTTGTTTTGGGTCTGTGGCATAATTCTCAGTGACGTGGCGTCCAAAACGTCACCCCACCGCCTTCAACCCCTCTCAAATTTAGCTGTTCTGAAAGCAAACAAAATGTATGTAGGCTCGTATCATCATCAACAAATTAATGGATTTGCACAAACTGTACACCACTGGAAAGCCCTAATATAGGGCTCTAAGTTCGCTTTGTTTTGCGTCTGTGGCATAATTCTCAGCGACAAGAGCGTCCAAAACTTTGCCCCAACCCCTTTCAAGTAGGCCACATTTTAAATAAAACTCAAAATGGCGACTAATATTTTAACGGGGGATGGTTGGAAACGACTTCGCTCTTAGTTTGACCATAACTCCTGAACTAGGTATGCTAGAGTGACGAAATTTAAATTTCTACCTGCCTTGAATATTTCCACATCCGATGATTGGCTTTTGGGGACCCTGCAACAAGTCCTTCGTGGTCAAAAAGACGTGCCAGCATTGAGCAAGCATACTCCAAGTTGTTTTCAAGTGCTCGAGGTTTAGCAAAATTCTGAAAACAAACAAAATGTAAGAAGGCTCAATCTCATCCCCAAAAATTAATGGATTTTTAAGTACTTTACACCACTGGAAAGCCCTGATAAAGGGCTCTGAGTTTGTCCTTGTTTTGCTTCTGTGGCATAATTCTCAGTGACGCGAGCGTCCAAAACGTTACCCCTACCCCCTTCAACCCCCTAAGCTGTTCTGAAAGCAAACACAATGTATGAAGGCTCATATCATCCTCAACAAATTAATGGATTTGCACAAACCGTACACCACTAGAAAGCCCTAATATAGGGCTTTAAGTTCGTCCTTGTTTTGCGTCTGTGGCATAATTCTCCGCGATGCGACGTCCAAAACTGTAGCATCCTTGAGGATGCCCGCAAAAATTATCCACAGAGGTCCGGCACTTCAAAAAATGTTTTAAAATTCGACATTAAAATATCTACAAGGCTATAGCCTTGCAGAAATTTAATATCTAGGTCAAACAAGTTATGGTTCTAGACGGTTTTCAACTGTGCAAAAAAGATGGACTAGGATCCAACGAAGACACTTTCTGTGTGGGAAAAAGCTCAAATCTCAAAACTGAGAGAATTACCCATGTTTCCCCAAAAGCGCCCCCATTTTGTTTTTCCAAAGAACACCAATTTTTCCAGCACTTTAAAAAAGTTTTGAAAATTCGACATTAAAAATAACTATATAGCCTATATTATAGCCTTGCAGACATGTTATCTGGGTCAAACAAGTTATGGTTCTAGACGGTTTTCGGCTGTGCAAAAAAGATGGACAGGATCCCACGAAGACACTTTCTGTGTGGGAAAAAGCTCAAATCTCAAAACTGAGTGAATTACCCATGTTTCCCCAAAAAGCGCCGCCATTTTGTTTTTCCTAACAACACCAATTTCTCCGCGAATAAATTAGTTACAGAGTTCTGGTTTGGACCAGCAGTATCCTTGATGATGCCCGCAAAAATTATTCACAGAGATCCGGCACTTTACAAAATGTTTTGAAAATTCGACATTAAAAAAATCTACAAGGCTATACACCGAGGCGCCAGGCCTTCCTTCTGGTCCCTGTTTGCCTGGAAACCCTCGAGGTCCTGTCAAACCATCTACACCAGGAAAACCTAATCAAGAAAAACATGGATTCATATAGCCGTGCAGAAACTTAATATCTGGGTCAAACAAGTTATGGTTCTAGACGGTTTTCGGCTGTGCAAAAAAGATGGACCGGGATCCCACGAAGACACACTTTTTGTGTGGGAAAAAGTTCAAATCTCAAAACTGAGTGAATTAGCCATGTTTCGCCAAAAAGCGCTGCCATTTTGTTTTTCCAAAGAACACAAATTTCTCCTGGAATAAGTTACAGAGTTCTAGTTTGGACCAGCAGCATCCTTGAAGATGCCCACAAAAATTATTCTCAGAGATCCCGCACTTAAAAAATGTTTTGAAATTAGTCATATTAAAAATATCTACAAGGCTGTCCATTACATAACTTAAGGACCTTATAGTTCTGAGCCGACGATGTCATGTGTACAAATGTGACTGGTATCCTGCTTATTTTGCTTAGCAGAAACTTTTTTAAGCAATTAGGTAATATTGTTTGGTTCAGCAGCTCTATGAAATTGGGGTGCCATTCCAACTTAATTGCAGATTGAATGAGGATGCCATTCCAACTAAGATGCAGACTGAATGGGGGTGCCATTCCAACTTAGATGCAGACTGAATGAGGATGTCATTCCAACTTACATGCAGACTGAATGAGGGGTGTCATTCCAACTTAGATGCAGACTGAATGAGGATGCCATTCCAACTTACATGCAGACTGAATGAGGGGTGTCATTCCAACTTAGATGCAGACTGAATGAGGGGTGCCATTCCCACTTACATGCAGACTGAATGTGGGGTGCCATTCCAACTTAGATGCAGACTGAATGAGGATGCCATTCCAACTTACATGCAGACTGAATGAGGATGCCATTCCAACTTAGATGCAGACTGAATGAGGATGCCATTCCAACTAAGATGCAGACTGAATGGGGGTGCCATTCCAACTTAGATGCAGACTGAATGAGGGGTGTCATTCCAACTTAGATGCAGACTGAATGAGGATGTCATTCTAACTTAGATGCAGACTGAGTGAGGATGTCATTCCAACTTACATGCAGACTGAATGAGGATGCCATTCCAACTTAGATGCAGACTGAATGGGGTGCCATTCCAACTTAGATGCAGACTGAATGGGGTGCCATTCCAACTTAGATGCAGACTGAATGGGGCGCCATTCCAACTTAGATGCAGACTGAAGAGGATGTCATTCCAACTTAGATGCAGACTGAATGAGGATGCCATTCCAACTTAGATGCAGACTGAATGAGGATGTCATTCCAACTTAGATGCAGACTGAATGAGGGTGCCATTCCAACTTAAATGCAGACTGGATGTTTGTTTTGCTTCAGTAGCATAATTCTCAGCGCTGCAAGTGTCCAAACTGTTTCCCCCACCCCCTTCAACCCCTCCCAAATTTAGCTGTTCTGAAAGCAAACACAATATATGAAGGCTCATATCATCCTCAACAAATTATTGGATTTCCACAAACTATACACCACTGGAAAGCCCTAATATAGGGCTCTGAGTTCATCTTTGTTTTGCTTCTGTGGCATAATTCTCAGCGCCGCAAGTGTCCAAAACATTACCCCCACCCCCTTCAACCCCTCTCAAAGTAAGCTGTTCTGAAAGCAAACACAATGTATGCAGGCTCATATCATCCTCAACAAATTAATGAATTTGCACAAACTGTACACCACTGGAAAGCCCTATTAGAGGGCTCTAAGTTCGTCTTTGTTTTGTGTCTGTGGCATAATTCTCAGCGACACGAGCGTCCAAAACGTCACCCCTACCTCTTTCAAATAGACCACACTTTAAAAACTTAAAATGGCGACTAATATGTTACCGGGGGGGTTGGTTGGAAAGAACTCCGCTCTTAGTTTGACCATAACTCCTGAATTAGGTATGTTAGAGTGACGAAATTTAAATTTCTACCTGCCTTAAATATTCTCGCATCCGATGATTGGCTTTTGGGGACAACAAGTCCTTCGTGCTCAAAAAGACGTGCAAGCAAGCATACTCCGAGTTGTTTTCAAGTGCTCGCAAGTTTAGCAAAATTCTGAAAACAAACACAATGTAAGAAGGCTCAATATCATCCCCAAAAATTAATGGATTTTTAAGTACTTTACACTACTGGAAAGCCCTGATCAAGGGCTCTCAGTTCATCCTTGTTTTGCGTCTGTGGCATAATTCTCAGCAAGACGAGCGTCCAAAACGTCACCCCCACCCCCTTCAACCCCCTTTCAAACTTAGCTGTTCTGAAAGCAAACACAATGTATGAAGGGTCATCCTCAACAAATTAATGAATTTGCACAAATTGTACACCACTGGAAAGCCCTATTAGATGGCTCTAAGTTCGTTTTTGTTTTGCGTCTGTGGAATAATTCTCAGCGACGCGAGCGTCCAAAATGTCAGCCCCACCCCTTTCAAATAGGCAACAATTTAAAAACTCAAAATGGCAGCTAATATTTTACCGGGGGATGGTTGGAAACAACTCCGCTCTTAGTTTGACCATAACTCCTGAACTAGATATGCTAGAGTGACGAAGTTTACATTTCTACCTGCCTTGAATATTTCCGCATCCGATGATTGGCCTTTGGGGACCCTGCGACAAGTCCTTCATGCTCAAAAAGACGTGCAAGCAAGCATACTCCGAGTTGTTTTCAAGTGCTCGAGGTTTAGCAAAATTCTGAAAAACAATCACAATGTAAGAAGGCTCATTATCATCCCCCAAAAATTATTGGATTTTTATGTACTTTACACCACTGGAAAGCCCTGATCAAGGGCTCTCAGTTCATTTTTGTTTTGCGTCTGTGGCATAATTCTCAGCGACGCGAGCGTCTAAAACGTCACCCCCACCGCCTTCAACCCCTCTCAAATTTAGCTGTTCTGAAAGCAAACAAAATGTATGTAGGCTCGTATCATCATCAACAAATTAATGGATTAACACAAACTGTACACCACAAGTTTGCCTTGTTTTGCGTCTGTGGCATAATTCTCAGCGACAAGAGCGTCCAAAACGTCGCCCCAACCCCTTTCAAGTAGGCCACATTTTAAATAAAACTCAAAATGGCGACTAATATTTTAACGGGGGATGGTTGAAAACGACTTCGCTCTTAGTTTGACCATAACTCCTGAACTAGGTATGCTAGAGTGACGAAATTTAAATTTCTACCTGCCTTGAATATTTCCGCATCCGATGATTGGCTTTTGGGGACCCTGCAACAAGTCCTTTGTGCTCAAAAAGACGTGCCAGCAAGCATACTCCGAGTTGTTTTCAAGTGCTCGCAGGTTTAGCAAAATTCTGAAAACAAACAAAATGTAAGAAGGCTCAATATCATCCACAAAAATTAATGGATTTTTAAGTACTTTACACCACTGGGAAGCCCTGATCAAGGGCTCTGAGTTCATCCTTGTTTTGCGTCTGTGGCATAATTCTCAGCAGGACGAGCGTCCAAAACGTTACCCCCCCCCCCGTCCACCCCCGTAGCTGTTGTGAGAGCAAACACAATTGATGAAGGCTGATATAATACACAAAAAATTAATGGATTTTCACAAACTGTACACCACTAGAAAGCCTAATATAGGGCTCTAAGTTCGTCCTTGTTTTGCGTCTGTGGCATAATTCTCCGCGATGCGGCGTCCAAACGTCAGCATCCTTGAGAATGCCAAAAATTATCCACAGAGGTCCGCACTTCAAAAAATGTTTTAAAAATTTGCAATAACAATATCTACAAGGCTATAGCCTTGCAGAAATTTAATATCTGGGTCAAAAAAGTTATGGTTCTAGACGGTTTTCGGCTGTGCAAAAAAGATGGACTAGGATCCAACGAAGACACTTTCTGTGTGGGAAAAAGCTCAAATCTCAAAACTGAGTGAATTAGCCATGTTTCGCCAAAAAGCGCCCCCCCATTTTGTTTTTCCAAAGAACACAAATTTCTCCTCGAATAAATTAGTTACAGAGTTCTAGTTTGGACCAGCAGCATCCTTGAAGATGTCCGCAAAAATTATTCTCAGAGATCCCGCACTTAAAAAATGTTTTGAAATTAGTCATATTAAAAATATCTACAAGGCTGTCCATTACCTAACTTAAGGACCTTATAGTTCTGAGCCTACGACGTCATGTGTACAAATGTGACTGGTATCCTGCTTATTTTTGCTTAGCAGAAAGTTTTTTAAGCAATTAGGTAATATTGTTTGGTTCAGCAGCTCTATGAAATTGGGGGTGCCATTCCAACTAAGATGCAGACTGAATGGGATGCCATTCCAACTAAGATGCAGACTGAATGAGGGTGCCATTCCAACTTAGATGCAGACTGAATGAGGGGTGTCATTCCAACTTAGATGCAGACTGAGTGAGGATGTCATTCCAACTTAGATGCAGACTGAATGAGGGGTGTCATTCCAACTTAGATGCAGACTGAATGAGGGGTGTCATTCCAACTTAGATGCAGACTGAATGAGGGGTGTCATTCTAACTTAGATGCAGACTGAGTGAGGATGTCATTCCAACTTACATGCAGACTGAATGAGGGGTGTCATTCCAACTTACATGCAGACTGAATGAGGATGCCATTCCAACTTAGATGCAGACTGAGTGAGGGGTGTCATTCCAACTTAGATGCAGACTGAGTGAGGGGTGTCATTCCAACTTAGATGCAGACTGAATGAGGGGTGTCATTCCAACTTAGATGCAGACTGAATGAGGATGCCATTCCAACTAAGATGCAGACTGAATGAGGGTGCCATTCCAACTTAGATGCAGACTGAATGAGGGGTGTCATTCCAACTTAGATGCAGACTGAGTGAGGATGTCATTCCAACTTAGATGCAGACTGAATGAGGGGTGTCATTCCAACTTAGATGCAGACTGAATGAGGGGTGTCATTCCAACTTAGATGCAGACTGAATGAGGGGTGTCATTCTAACTTAGATGCAGACTGAGTGAGGATGTCATTCCAACTTACATGCAGACTGAATGAGGGGTGTCATTCCAACTTACATGCAGACTGAATGAGGATGCCATTCCAACTTAGATGCAGACTGAGTGAGGGGTGTCATTCCAACTTAGATGCAGACTGAGTGAGGGGTGTCATTCCAACTTAGATGCAGACTGAATGAGGATGTCATTCTAACTTAGATGCAGACTGAGTGAGGATGTCATTCCAACTTACATGCAGACTGAATGAGGGGTGTCATTCCAACTTACATGCAGACTGAATGAGGATGCCATTCCAACTTAGATGCAGACTGAGTGAGGGGTGTCATTCCAACTTACATGTAGATGCAGACTGAATGAGGATGCCATTCCTGCTTAGATGCAGACTGAATGAGGATGTCATTCCAACTGTAGATGCAGACTGAGTGAGGGGTGCCATTCCAACTTAGATGCAGACTGAATGAGGATGCCATTCTAACTTAGATGCAGACTGAATGAGGATGCCGTTCCTGCTTAGATGCAGACCGAATGAGGATGTCATTCCAACTTAGATGCAGACTGAATGAGGATGCCATTTCAACTTAGATGCAGACTGAATGAGGATGTCATTCCAACTTAGATGCAGACTGAATGAGGGTGCCATTCCAACTTAAATGCAGACTGGTTGTTTGTTTTGGTTCTGTGGCTTAATTCTCAGCGCTGCAAGTGTCCTAAACGTTTCCCCCACCCCTTCAACACCTCTCAAATTAAGCTGTTCTTCAAGCAAACACAATGTATGCAGGCTCATATAATCCTCAACAAATTAATGAATTTGCACAAACTGTACACCACTGGAAAGCCCTATTAGAGGGCTCTAAGTTCGTTTTCGTTTTGCGTCTGTGGAATAATTCTCAGCGACGCGAGCGTCCAAAATGTCAGCCCCACCCCTTTCAAATAGGCCACTTTTTAAAAACTCAAAATGGCAGCTAATATTTTACCGGAGGATGGTTGGAAACAACTCCGCTGTTAGTTTGACCATAACTCCTGAATTAGGTATGCTAGAGTGACACGAGCGTCCAAAACGTCACCCCTACCTCTTTCAAATAGGCCACACTTTAAAAACTCAAAATGGCGACTAATATTTTACCGGGGGGGTTGGTTGGAAACAACTCCGCTCTTAGTTTCACCATAACTCCTGAATTAGGTATGCTAGAGTGACGAAATTTAAATTTCTACCTGCCTTAAATATTCTCGCATCCGATGATTGGCTTTTGGGGACCCTGCAACAAGTACTTCGTGCTTAAAAAGACGTGCAAGCAAGCATACTCCGAGTTGTTTTCAAGTGCTCGCAGGTTTAGCAAAATTCTGAAAACAAACACAATGTAAGAAGGCTCAATATCATCCCTAACAATTAATGGATTTTTATGTACTTTACACCACTGGAAAGCCCTGATCAAGGGCTCTCAGTTCATCCTTGTTTTGCGTCTGTGGCATAATTCTCAGCAAGACGAGCGTCCAAAACGTCACCCCCAACCCCTTCAACCCCGTTTCAAATTTAGCTGTTCTGAAAGCAAACACAATGTATGAAGGCTCATCCTCAACAAATTAATGAATTTGCACAAACTCTACACCACTGGAAAGCCCTATTAGAGGGCTCTAAGTTCGTTTTTGTTTTGCGTCTGTGGAATAATTCTCAGCGACACAAGCGTCCAAAATGTCAGCCCCACCCCTTTCAAATAGGCCACTTTTTAAAAACTCAAAATGGCGACTAATATTTTACCGGAGGATGGTTGGAAACAACTCCGCTCTTAGTTTGACCATAACTCCTGAACTAGATATGCTAGAGTGATGAAGTTTACATTTCTACATGCCTTGAATATTTCCGCATCCGATGATTGGCCTTTGGGGACCCTGCGACAAGTCCTTCGTGCTCAAAAAGACGTGCAAGCAAGCATACTCCGAGTTGTTTTCAACTGCTCGCAGGTTTAGCAAAATTCTAAAAACAATCACAATGTAAGAAGGCTCATTATCATCCCCCAAAAATTAATGGATTTTTACGTACTTTACACCACTAGAAAGCCCTGATCAAGGGCTCTCAATTCATCTTTGTTTTGTGTCTGTGGCATAATTCTCAGCGACGCGAGCATCCAAAACGTCACCCCCACCACCTTCAACCCCCTCTCAAATTTAGCTGTTCTGAAAGCAAACAAAATGTATGAAGGCTTGTATCATCATCAACAAATTAATGGATTTGCACAAACTGTACACCACTGGAAAGCCCTAATATAGGGCTCTAAGTTCATCCTTGTTTTGCGTCTGTGGCATAATTCTCAGCGACACGAGCGTCCAAAACGTTGCCCCAACCCCTTTCAAGTGGGCCACATTTTAAATAAAACTCAAAATGGCGACTAATATTTTAACGGGGGATGGTTGGAAACAACTTCGCTCTTGGTTTGACCATAACTCCTGAACTAGATGTAGGTATGCTAGAGTGACAAAATTTAAATTCTACCTGCCTTGAATATTTCCGCATCTGATGATTGGCTTTTGGGGACCCTGCAACAAGTCCTTAGTGCTCAAAAAGACGTGCAAGCAAGCATACTCCGAGTTGTTTTCAAGTGCTCGCAGGTTTAGCAAAATTCTGAAAACAAACACAATGTAAGAAGGCTCAATATCATCCCCAAAAATTAATGGATTTTTAAGTACTTTACACCACTGGAAAGCCCTGATAAAGGGCTCTGAGTTCGTCCTTGTTTTTGCGTCTGTGGCATAATTCTCAGCAGGACGAGCGTCCAAAACGTCACCCCCACCGCCTTCAACCCCCTCTCAAATGAAGCTGTTCTTCAAGCAAACACAATGTATTCAGGCTCATATCATCCTCAACAAATTAATGAATTTGCACAAACTGTACACCACTGGAAAGCCCTATTAAAGGGCTCTAAGTTCGTCTTTGTTTTGCGTCTGTGGCATAATTCTCTGCGATGCGAGCGTCCAAAACGTCAGCATCCTTGAGGATGCCCGCAAAAATTATCCACAGAGGTCCGGCACTTCAAAAAATGTTTTAAAAATTCGACATTAACAATATCTACAAGGCTATAGCCTTGCAGAAATTTAATATCTGGGTCAAACAAGTTATGGTTCTAGACAGTTTGCGGCTGTGCAAAAAAAATGGACTAGGATCCAACGAAGACACTTTCTGTGTGGGAAAAAGCTCAAATCTCAAAACTGAGTGAATTAGCCATGTTTCCCAAAAGCGCCGCCATTTTGTTTTTCCAAAGAACACCAATTTCTCCGCGAATAAATTAGTTACAGAGTTCTGGTTTGGACCAGCAGTATCCTTGATGATGCCCGCAAAAATTATTCACAGAGATCCGGCACTTTACAAAATGTTTTGAAAATTCGACATTAAAAAAATCTACAAGGCTATACACTGAGGCACCAGGCCTTCCTTCTGGTCCCTGTTTGCCTGGCAACCCTCGAGGTCCTGTCAAACCATCTACACCAGGAAAACCTAATCAAGAAAAACATGGATTCATATAGGGTAAACTGGGGTAAAACGCCCGTTTTAAGGTTTTTCAAAATATCTCAGCATTGCTAGGAGATACTGGGAAATAAATGTATTGTTTTATCCGATACATATCTCCTCTATTGTGAGCAGATCTAAACTCATTGTAATTATACTGATAAGGGAAATTTTCCACCGTTTTGGGAGGAAGTTTGGGGCGTTTTACCCGGGTCTCGGTTAAAAACGCCCGCCTAAATTTTGTATGTCAAAAGATGGCTTTACCAGAGATTTTCCTGTAGTATTTAAAATTGTTTAATACTAAGGGATACTACATCAAATACAAACAACTTTTTAAACACAGCTGGTTTACTATAACTGCAAACTTAATCAATTGCAACAGGTATTCTTAATGTAGCTCGGAGTCGATCATTATCGGACATTTTTCGAACATAACAGATTTGTAGGCTTATGACTGAACAACATTGCTAAGTCTAAAATTAGAACACCCATACATTGTAGCTCCAGCAAGGGTCTACTGGTCCAGGGACATTACCCCAGAAGCTCCCTGATCACTGAAATGCCTTGAAGACTCACGGGAGACTCATTTCATTCTAAAACTAGGCCTGTTTTGTTGCTGTTCAGCAATATTTACCACCAACTCACCTAGGTGTTGACTTTGAACGTGTCTGACTCAGTATATGTTCTATAAAGAATCCTCTATTGGTACAATGAACACACAAACATTTTTCCTACCTAAAAGTGATGGGTCCACCTACTCTACATGTATTTAAATCAGATGAGTAAATAAATAAATATATATAAATAAATAGATACGACCCACCCTTGACCAATTTAACCGTGACCTCTTTTTCATACCTTATGGCATTTGGCAAGTTTGAGGCAATTTCAGAAGCCCATATCTCAAAATCAAGAAAAGATACCCCTACAACAATTTATCTCTAGATAATTACAGCCCAAATTATCAGAATCTGCTGTCAAAATTGGATATAAGACTTATTTTATTATTTTTTTTGGGGGGTAATGTATCCACTAAAGCCTACAGAATTTTACAGATCTATTGATGTGAGGGACTTTTTTGTGATTTTGAACCCCTTGTGCCCACATGAAATGTCAGTTTGCTTGTTCTAAGTTTTTTATACGTGGTTAGTGTCTAGGTACATGTATCTGAGTGCCCCAACTAAGAAAAGACCTATCACAGCTTCATTAATTAGATGTTTGGCAGTGGGTAGAAATAGGCCTATAAAAGTCCAGTGTTGAACGCGCTGTAATTGATCAAACCCGAATATTAAATCAATACATTGTTTATTATTACTGTGGTGGACCTCCAGTAGCTAAAAGTTACTCATGCCAAAGAATACAGCTATAGAAAATCTTAACATTGAGGTTTTTACAGATAAATGAGGCTACAATAGAGTTTTACATCAAAGATGCTGCAGGCGTTTTACCGAGGCCCCTGATTTTGCTCGGGGTAAAACGCCCACTAAAAAAACATTACTGAGCAATGATCATAATTAATTCTAGAAATTTAATAATTTTTTATTGTGTAATTAAACCTTCTCAATATATATCAACAAAAAAATAGAAAAAATAAAACGTTTTTTCCTTAATAAAATCATTTGAAATGATACAGGCCAAAGCTACGACGATCAATTTTTAAAACTTTTTTTCCTAATTTGTTTTCAACTTTACCCACATACCCTTAAAATATGACAATGAATTAAATTTGTTGTATTATTACTTTTTATATACAAGGTACCTAATAGAAATATATCCCATTTAATAATTCATCTTGTCATTTTATACTAGCAGTAGAAACAAGTCAAGTGGGCGTTTTTACCCCATGGGCGTTTTTACTCCAGTTTACCCTAGCCTTGCAGAAATTTAATATCTGGGTCAAACAAGTTATGGCTCTAGACGGTTTTCGGATGTGCAAAAAAGATGGACCGGGATCCCACGAAGACACACTTTTTGTGTGGGAAAAAATTCAAATCTCAAAACTGAGTGAATAGCCATGTTTCGCCAAAAAGCGCCGCCATTTTGTTTTTCCAAAGAACACAAATTTCTCCTCGAATAAATTACTTACAGAGTTCTAGTTTGGACCAGCAGCATCCTTGAAGATGCCCACAAAAATTATTCTCAGAGATCCCGCACTTAAAAAATGTTTTGAAATTAGTCATATTAAAAATATCTACAAGGCTATCTAGGGATCCAACAAAGACCTTTTCTTTGTGGGAAAAAGCCCCATTCTCAAAACTGGGTGAATTAGCCATTTTTTGCCCAAAAGAGACGCCATTTTCTCTTCCCAAAGAACACCAATTTCTCCTCGAATAAATTAGATACAGAATTCAAATTAGGACCAGCAGCAACGTGGAAGATGCCCACCAGAAGTAATCGCGGAGATCAATATATTGAAAGTTAGACATATTAAAAATATCTACAGATATGTAGATATTTTAATATCTGGGTCAAACAAGTTATGGTTTTGGACGGTTTTCGGCTGTACAAAAAAGATAGACCGGGATCCAACAAAGACCCTTTCTGAATGTGAAAAAGCGGGGACTGTCCGCAAGGAAAATTTCATTGTGATGAGTCGGGCAAAATGTTTATAGAGGGAAGGGTTAAATCATCCATGTGGCCGTGTGCAAGCAAGTCGTGAGTTTAGACCATGTGTGACTCTGAAAAACATATGGATGGTATGCAATATGCATCAAATAGTGAGAGTTTTTTAAAAGGACAAGCAAAGAAAAAAATAGGATTTGAACGCACTCAAAATGTTCAAAAGCTTGAAGTTGTGTTTGTTATGATTATGAAGCTTCTCCCCGTGTCAAATGAGAATCAAGTATAAGGCAAGCTTAAAAAACGTTTGAGGCGTCATTTGCAGTAAGGTTCTTGATAGAAATAGAAAGGGGGAAAAAAGGGGGCAGGGTTTGGAAAAAAATGAACAAATGGTTACGGGCAAAACTACCAGAAGAACAGGTGGCCCCCACAAGGTTGGGAGGGGGCGGGGTTGGGAGGGGGGTGGACAGAAAGAAGAGAGGGTGTGAGAAAAAAAGGAGTCTGTGTGCCTAGGTACTGTTCTGCCCAATTAGTCTTTAGCAAATTAGCGATGTGTTTAGGCAGAGAAGCGTAGTGACATGGCTTTGGTGGGTAATAAACCGTCCTACATGTATGACTGTTAGCTGTTTTAGTGGGAGACAATGGTCTGTCTTTTGAAAAATGCATACTGTACATGTACGATACATGATGTACATTACTTCCCTCAATACTATCTTTGTATGCATTCCTATAATGGAAAGTGGTATCGTCAGTCGCATTTCATTTGACGTCACTCGCATTTCACGTCACTCGCATTTCAAATTTCAAGGGGTCTGTATTATAATGTCTTTGGCATTTTGTTTTAATAGGGCCTACTTGTTGTTTTTATACTTGGTATTGTTGGGAGAAGCAAATTATCAATTGTCAACAATATAATCACTACAAGTTAAACAAAATAATAAAATGACATCTCTCCGTCACTCGCATTTCATACCTCTCTTTGTCCACAGCTGTGCACCTACAAGTCTTCAAGAAAAGTCATGGGCAGATTTTTGTTGTGGGTTTTTAAGGTATAAAGTCATACTACTTAATTGCAATTATAATTTTCTGACTTCTGTTTTCCAAGAAAAAAATGCAACCAAATGAAAATGCACATAAAGTAGTTAATTTTAGGCCAAACATAACAAGGGAAAAACGTGACATATTTCATAAAAACGATAAAGATTTGACTAAAAAGTTTATATCCTGGTCCTTAAATCTATTAGCAATAACTTAAAAATAAAAGGAAGTTTAGGAATGAATTTGATTTTTTGGGGCTATGTCCCTGTTTGCATGGAATTGCCCATATTAAAAATATCTACACAGATAAATGTAGATATTTTAATATCTGGGTCAAACAAATTAGGCCTATGGTTTTGGACGGTTTTTGGCTGTACATTAAATGATGGACCGGGATCCAACGAAGACCCTGTCTGTGTGGGAAAAAGCTCCATTCTCAAAACTGGATGAATTAGCCATTTTTCCCCAAAAAGCACCGCCATTTTGTTTTTCCAAAGAACACCAATTTCTCCGCGAATAAATTAGTTACAGAGTTCTGGTTTGGACCAGCAGTATCCTTGATGATGCCCGCAAAAATTATTCACAGAGATCCGGCACTTTACAAAATGTTTTGAAAATTCGACATTAAAAAAATCTACAAGGCTATACACTGAGGCACCAGGCCTTCCTTCTGGTCCCTGTTTGCCTGGCAACCCTCAAGGTCCTGTCAAACCATCTACACCAGGAAAACCTAATCAAGAAAAACATGGATTCATATAGCCTTGCAGAAATTTAATATCTGGGTCAAACAAGTTATGGTTCTAGACAGTTTTCGGCTGTGCAAAAAAGATGGACCGGGATCCCACGAAGACACACTTTTTGTGTGGGAAAAAGTTCAAATCTCAAAACTGAGTGAATTAGCCATGTTTCGCCACAAAGCGCCGCCATTTTGTTTTTCCAAAGAACACTAATTTCTCCTCGTATATTTTAGTTACAGAGTTCTAGTTTGGACCAGCAGCATCCTTGATGATGCCCGCAAAAATTATTCTCAGAGATCCCGCACTTAAAAATGTTTTGAAATTAGTCATATTAAAAATATCTACAAGGCTATCTAGGGATCCAACAAAGACCTTTTCTTTGTGGGAAAAAGCTCCATTCTCAAAACTGGGTGAATTAGCCATTTTTTGCCCAAAAGAGACGCCATTTTCTCTTCCCAAAGAACACCAATTTCTCCTCGAATAAATTAGATACAGAGTTCAAATTAGGACCAGCAGCAACGTGGAAGATGCCCACCAGAAGTAATCGCGGAGATCAATATATTGAAAGTTAGACATATTAAAAATATCTACAGATATGTAGATATTTTAATATCTGGGTCAAACAAGTTATGGTTTTGGACGGTTTTCGGCTGTACAAAAAAGATAGACCGGGATCCAACAAAGACCCTTTCTGAATGTGAAAAAGCGGGGACTGTCCGCAAGGAAAATTTCATTGTGATGAGTCGGGCAAAATGTTTATAGAGGGAAGGGTTAAATCATCCATGTGGCCGTGTGCAAGCAAGTCGTGAGTTTAGACCATGTGTGACTACGAAAAACATATGGATGGTATGCAATATGCATCAAATAGTGAGAGTTTTTTAAAAGGACAAGCAAAGAAAAAAATAGGATTTGAACGCACTCAAAATGTTCAAAAGCTTGAAGTTGTGTTTGTTATGATTATGAAGCTTCTCCCCGTGTCAAATGAGAATCAAGTATAAGGCAAGCTTAAAAAACGTTTGAGGCGTCATTTGCAGAAAGGTTCTTGATAGAAATAGAAAGGGGGAAAAAAGGGGGCAGGGTTTGGAAAAAAATGAACAAATGGTTACGGGCAAAACTACCAGAAGAACAGGTGGCCCCAACAGGGTTGGGAGGGGGCGGGGTTGGGAGGGGGTGGACAGAAAGAAGAGAGGGTGTGAGAAAAAAAGGAGTCTGTGTGCCTAGGTACTGTTCTGCCCAATTAGTCTTTAGCAAATTAGCGATGTGTTTAGGCAGAGAAGCGTAGTGACATGGCTTTGGTGGGTAATAAACCGTCCTATGACTGTTAGCTGTTTTAGTGGGAGACAATGGTCTGTCTTTTGAAAAATGCATACTGTACATGTACATGCCCCCGCAAAAAATCCATCAATATCTCCTCGAATTTTGTTTACATGTCCTTTTCGTCTTATGTTTCTATACTTTTTGTATTGGTTTCTGTATAATGTAAAATTGGTTTGCTAACCTTCACTGTGTTGACGTACTTGACATCTCGGCATGTACTTTTGGCTGTATAGTTGTACCATCTTATGCACTGTGAATGAGTTGTCGAGTAGGCCAATTTGTCCGACGATCAGCAGAATTATTGACTAGTCCGTACTGATTACGGGCAGCCATCATTTCATTCAAATCGTTCTAGAGGGAGGGTATATAACTAGAATTACTGTAGAATAATGATTTCTCCTCTGAATATCTGCCTTTCAGCAAGCATAAACCATATAAACGAATTTGAACGCAAACATTTGAAAAATGTGTGCTTATTGATGACATTGTATGGTTGACCAGCCTCTTGCTATTAGCTCCTACGAGATTAAATGATCGTTGCAATCTAATAAAGTTAAATGATAGGCCTATTATTTGACCCGTGAAAGGTATAAAAGCTGTTAACATTGAAATACTCCTTCTTTTTGTACTGTTGAATGCTGGTGTGATATGCATTTTAGACGTGCCTGAAGAAGGTTTTGTTGAAACTGGCGGGGGGGGGGGGGGAAAACCCCAAAATTTGGGTCAATACTATAGTGTGATTCTATGATTTAAAACCCTGCAGTGAGGGCCACTGTCAGGCACATGTATTATTATTTCCATTGTCTTAACCGTAGCGTACACACGTGTCAGCTCATGTGCCACGATATCCTCATCTGGACAATGCCTAACTTCCTACAGGGGTGTCAATCAACAAGGGGTCAATGATTTGGTTGGGGGACACAGGAAAAAACTCTGCCAGCATCCTTTGTGCACAAAATCGGTGTGTCAGTTGTCAATGGTTGATGAAACCAAATTATGAAACTTAATTGATTTAGCAAACAAATAAGGTTAAATTAACACAAGCAATACCTGGACATACAAACAACACACTCAGATCGTTTGTAATGTAAGAAAAAAAGCAAAACCTATTGGGAAAAAAGCTTTTAGTTTGTGCTGACAAGGTACATGGGGCGTGCGACCAAACAGATTCCTCGCGTGAGGGTTTTTAAAATGATTGTAATAATTGTAAGCAAAACTAACATGGTCTGAGGGAGGACAGTCGTCATTAGCTTCCCAATGTATGGGAAATTTACACACTGCTGAGGGGGATAATATTAACTATCCATCCCAATTAAACCAAGTTATGTTTCACTCTAGCTCATACTTCTCTCTCGTCCGGAATCATTGAGCTCAGGAAAGCGCAACATTAAGTGTGCCGCCATCTTTTCATGGGGTAGCAAGCGAAGTTCGCGCGTATGAAAAATACTTAAATTCCTGCATTATTTTGTCAGCCTGCAAACTACGCATGCGTATTATTGCCCTGTGGTGACACTTGCCGATGAGGGTGCACCACACTACATAGGAAGAAAACAGAGCGTCGGCCTCATTAATATTTTGTAGGTCCCTCAAAAATATTCTATTAGAAAGATTTGAGAGCTCCCCCAAAAGGGGGAAGTGTAAACAAGTTTGCCCAATATTATGACCTGGGGGTTGTTGACTTCCAACTTGAGGTATTTTGGATGACATAGGCCCTGAGAAGAAATAGTCCTATTTGCCGAGAGGTGTAGGAACATTTTTCAAGATTGATGCTCGGACGTTTGGAAAATTTCACTTCTGTAGGGTGTTTTTATTTGGAGGGAGAAATATCTCTCCGGGCCTTGGGACTCTTGGAAATGAGCGACAAACCTAATCGGGTCCTACTACTTGCCGTCAACTCGCCGTCAACTCACTTGTGCCGTCAACTCGCCGTCAACTCCTCCAATATACATTTAAAATCCACAAAAGAAGCATAGAACTGTAAAGTATTAGCTAAAAGAGAATTCTCATAAGTCTTAGGTTACATTTCGGAATAAAAATTTAGTTTTTTTCCTGTGAAAAAATTATCTCGCTTGCACAACATGGCAACTGAGGGCGCTTTTCTTTTCCTGCATATGGATTAGTCTTGGCCCAAGATGTCAATGTTTGGTACTATTTATTTATCAACACAAAATCATTTTTGTAAATGAAATTTTACCGAAAACCATAGGAAATATGTAGTTTAGCCCAGACTTAACACTTCCATGCCCCATTTATAAATTTTTGATGTATATTTAATGAGTTGACGGCACGAAAATGAGTTGACGGCGAGTTGACGGCAAGTCGGCGAGTTGACGGCAAGTCGGCGAGTTGACGGCAAGTAGTAGGACCGACCTAATCTGATGAAGTTCACGCAGAATGGTCGTATGTGTTTGTTGAAGGGGATTAAATCATTCTGTAAAGTGTTTTATTGTTTTGTTAGTGGGTTTTTTCAAATAGTTTCATTACTTTTGTTCATGAATGCATATCACAGTGTGGTCAGAGTGCATTTAAATTGCTTCAGCAAATCATGTGACAAAAAGCAACATAGAAATGTTCTACAAAAATGTCAAATAGAAAACCCCTTGTGGGACCAAAATCCCCCCAAGAGGCTGTGAAATAATGGATTTGAAGCAGTGTATACAAAAGCAGGGAAAGACACCACCACAAACCAAACAGAATATAATGTGCACACTCTGGTACAACGTACAGGAGTTGAGCCTTTTCAAGAGAATACAACAACCCTGGAAACCAGTGGATAAGTATGTTGTTCTGTGATATTCAAATTCTGGAATGTTTATCACTCAATCGTTTATCACTCAATCGTTTCATGAGTAAGGTGTGTAATATCACACTGTTAGCTACATTTTGGTAATTTATTGAGCATGGTGTTCCCATCCCGATGTTGCGTCTTCTTTGTGTGCTTGGAATCTCAGGTATTCTTTAGAGGATTGTTAGGGCGTCACTTCTGTACATTAGGAAAATAGTGTGTTCAGTATGGGAACATTGGGGGAGGGGTGATACCCTCTGCCCCATATCGGGCGTGGCACAGTTAGCTGGGATCTGCAGGACCAATTTCATAACGTTGCTTTATGTGACAGAAAGTAGCTAAGCTAATCAAAAATATGTTTTAATACCAGAATAAGGTTACCAGCTAAAATACCATATTTCATGCATGGAGGTAGAAATATGTACCATCTTTGACTGATATCCTGCTCATATGTGCTTAGTATAAAATTGTTAAGCATTTTATTCTGCTTATGCAGCTCTACTCCTAGAACTATGAGGTTCGTTTCGCTATTTTCTCCACGAACGTGGAGACGATAGCGAAACGAACCTCGTAGTTCTAGTGATGCAACTCCATGAAATTGGGCCCTGGTTGCTAAATGCTAGAAATCTAAAAACAGGGTTTTCAAACTGTGCATTTACAACACTGTGAAACGAAAATATCACCATTTAATTCCCCTTTCGTCAATCTTACCTTGATAATGCCCTCTTTAAGACGAATAGCTTTGGCAGCATATTTCCATGGTTTTGACTGTAACAATCACTTATTTCCGATGTAAACTGTACACGTGTGATTGTAGTGAGCAAACACAAGTGTACATCCGGGTCACACCCGCAAGCACCGTCTATTATTAGAATCCAAGATGGCTTCTTCCGTAGTTCACTATGATTGGTCGTATGTTAAAATATTATTTTCTAGTATGTGAGCTACATAAACACCTTTATTTGTGATGGTAAAATTACATTATGTTGTAATGTATAGACTTTTTTTCGTGTGATGCTTATTGAATTGGAACTTTCCGAGTACAAAAAAAGTAGACAAATTATGAAGTTATCGTCTGCTTATTGACCGAGTCACGCATACTAATTAGATGACGTCACACATCTTTTATCAATAAATCTGGGTTTGTTTACATTCGGGATTAAACTATGGTGCAAATTGTCAGGTAAAAACTTTCTTTGATGAATGTTTTTTTCTTACAAATAGAGAGAGTAAACATTAAATAGTAATTTTGCTTATTTATTGAGTGTAAACCTGTATAAAAATGTAATTCTGAGCTGGTTTAGAGTTGAACTCGTATTTTAATTCAGCCAATGTCAGAATTTAGGGGCATGGATGAAATTGTATGTGTGACAACTTGCGCAGTTCAACTTGTAACTGACACAATGAAGTTGTGTTGTACTGACCTCTAAACTTTCTTGAGGGTAGTATTAGACACTATGCAGTAAAATGTTGTGCTGTGTTTCTTCTGCACGCATGTGTAAAATGGGACTCGATTTCACAAAGAGCGAAGCTGTGTATCAATCTTAATTGCTAAGCAGGTGAAATTTTAATTGCTGAGCAAGTGAAATCGAGACCTGGGCTGGATTTCACAAAGCACTTGGATTGATCTTAAAGGTCATTTGTATTGTGATTACACTTTGCTTAACAGTTAGACTGATAGCTGCTTAACAGTTTTTTGATCTACAACATTGTGAAAAGTGCACTACAGAGTGTGGCCACTTTGGAATGTTTTTTAAAAGCACATGTTGAGTAGGCCCCTATAAAGTCGTGAAGTTTGTGCAAGTTCTTGTAACCCAAAGATAATGTTTTTTAAACCAATTAATCCCAAAAGTGTTGTGAATGGCCACTAGACTTGTCATTTTCCCCATACTCTTATTCAGTTGTTTTTCACAATTTTGTTCACATAAACGTCAAGTGTGGAACCATCTCTATATTGAAATCGTGTTTAAAGCAAACACATTCTAAAGAAGATTTCAGTTGTAGTTCATCACCGAACTTGCCAAACAAGCCTGAGGATAGAGAATGACAGACACCAATGATTACAGAGATAATAATTATTCACAAACATATTTAAAATCTAGTTGATAGTTTATTTGGTTTAATTGACTTGCACAGATAACAAGTTAATTACTCATTTGATTTAATTGACTTGCATATAACAAGTTGATAGGTCGGTTGGTATTATTGACTTGCAAAATCACAAGTTGATTGTTCATTTGGTTGGTTCGGTTCAAAGATGGGTTTTTCGTTTTTCACTGAAAACAATTGTGTTTTAAAAAGAGTGTTTTCTCTGAAAGAATCAGTTGTTGACCCCCTAAAAAAAAGAAAATAAATAAATCAATCAAAATATTGTTTCAGATTCTGTTCATCTTTGAAGGGCAATGATTTGTGAAGACGGCCAATACCCAAGGGTAAACCAGGGAAGGGTCGGGGAGTTACAACAACTGATTGATCTGTTTTAAAACCACTTTTGTATTCATTAATACAAAAATGTCATGTGTAACGATCCAAACTTGGGTAATGGAATAAAAATGAAAATATCAACCATAATGGAAAGATTACAAAATAATTGCCTTTGTGTTGATTTGGTCATTGGGAGGTGTGGTGAGCCATACTTATTATTAAAATATTTAGGATTAAACATGTAAATTGTAAAATTCATACCGTCCTTCAAATTCAAACACTATTAGAACATTAGGGAATTGTTAAAAGAAAATGACCTGATCAGTTACAAGTAAATTTAAACTTTAAAATCACAATTGAAGCCTGGGCTAATTTTGAAATACTTTTGAAGGGGTTATCTTTGGCTTTTCATAATCATCACCATCGACTTGGCTCAAAATACTCACTGGACCACAATCCAGAGTCTTGTGGAAGAAAAGGCCGGTGACCTCACAACCACAAAGTCAACATACATTTAATTTACTAATGCACACTGTAGCTTGTCAAGTCGAAACCACCTCATACAATATTATTTGGTTTTACCCATATACAGATGTGTGCAAAGCACTTTATACTCAGTACTTTCCCGAGTCCTGTGAAGAAGAAAACAAAATCGGTTGGGATTAGAACCCACAACCTTTGCCATTCTAGAGCAGATATATGTTTGTGGGTTTGAATCCCACCCGAGTAATAATGCATGTGGATTTTTTCACAGGACTCGGGAAAAGTACATCGGTGTATGGGTAAAACCAAATAATATTCTTTATCCCCTCATTATATATAAAGAGAAAGAAATTATGGTCTAAACATAGTGGTCCAGTAAAATATCTGAGCTACAAGACTTACTTGCACACGGGAGATTGTGGAGATTTTTAAAACTTCTAACCCTGTTCGAATTAGGTTGAAACACTTTTCTTAATTATACTTTTACTGAAAAATGACGGTATTAAGCAAATGGCTAAATGGAGACAGAGGGATGAGAAATTTCAGACTTTTATCTGATTTCAGATCTCATTGTGCCCACCTGGTGAAAAAATTGCCTGTCGTATCTTTAGATATGAAGACATCCTACTCTTTGATCTACTTCTCTAGCGCTGATGATATTGTTCCCAGAAGTTCCTTGGAATCTATAACTCCAGGGGTTACCAAAAGTTGGAAATGTTATCATTTCAACATGCCTACTAAAATTTGGATCCTACTTTAAAGACCTTTTTGTCAGCGATGTATCTTTGAGACAAGAGAACAGGCAATGTATCTGAATGGTTATCTGTCGAGTGCTGTAAGCAAAAGTCCACAGTGGGATACATGTATACAGTTGCAGGTGGGCATGTTGGCTTGCTGAAAAGCTTGTACATTTAGCCAGCCGCCCCCCCCCCCCCATTACTGCAGAGGCTTCCTTAGAATCGCTGTCTCCCTCTAAGTTTTGATTTGAAACAATTCTTTGGGGTTGAACAAAGAGAGATTTACTACAGCAGGATTTGAACCAACAACTCCTGGATTAACCTGTCGGCGCTTCACCAGCTGAGCTATCTAGCCCTATACTAGCGGTCTCCCCATTTTGTCAATATCTTTGTTCAGGGTGCCAGTCAGAAGCCATACAACTTTTAACTGCCATGTAGCCAGGGATCACACCCAAGTTTATGATACAACCAGACCTGGGGCAGCTTCTGACTGGCACCCCCAACAAAGATGTTGACAAAATAGGGAGGCTGCCAACAAAGGGCTAGATAGCTCAGTTGGTAGAGCGCCGGCACGTTTACTCGGAGGCTGTTGGTTCAAATCCCGCTCTAGTCAACTTTTCTTTGTTCAACCCCAAATTATTTAAAATTTACCCAGTCAGTTTCCCTTGTGGTTTATTACTTTATACTTGAAGCAAATTCTGAATGACTTATTACCTCCCCCCCCCAGTAGAATTGTAGAATGGATTATAAATACACCAGAGTAATTTTTAGATAGCTCTCAGCTGTGGGGTGGATTTCTGTATCTAGTGGCTTGCCGTGGCCCAGCGGTTTAGTTCATTTGTTTCTTCATTGATTGTTTTGTTTTTCTTTCTTTTTAGGGGAAGGGGGTGAGGTGTCAATCTCTGGCACATGTAGCATTGATTTCAAGTTATTTAAAACAGTTTGGACATTTTCCAATGGCTGAATGCCTCAAATGGTCAATTTCAGTTAACCTGGGACGGAGTGGTTGATTCATAAATTTGGAACTAAATGGTGTCCGAAGAAAACAATTAGCCTGAGATTAGCAAATATTTGCTTATGTCAGTGCCTCATGACAGCTATTTTTCCCTTCAACTAATAAAACTCATCTTCTAACTTTAGTGTCTCATCGTAAGATGCCTCAAGAATAGCATTTCCAGGCTGAATCTTGGTGGACTCAAGGCTGTACCAAGTGACTACCCAATGAATACAGTCTTTTATGGATGCTCTGATAGTACATTGCTCCTCAGCATATGTTGTCTCTCTTACTTCTTACTAGTTACCAATAAATCAATTAACAGCTTTGAAGAGTGTGCTTGTGAGATTGGGTTCCTGGACGCTGAATGTCAAATACAGAGGTGTCCACCAGAGCCAGATTGAGAATCAGGGCCCATCAAATAACTTAACAGCTTGGAAGAGTGTACTTGTGAGGTTGGGCTCCTGGATGCTGAATGTCAAATACAGAGGAGTCTCCCAGAGCCAAATTGAGAATCACGGTCCATCAAATAACGTAACAGCTTGGAAGAGTGTACTTGTGAGGTTGGGCTCCTGGATGCTGAATGTCAAATACAGAGGAGTCTCCCAGAGACAAATTGAGAATCACGGTCCATCAAATAACGTAACAGCTTGGAAGAGTGTACTTGTGAGGTTGGGCTCCTGGATGCTGAATGTCAAATACAGAGGAGTCTCCCAGAGCCAAATTGAGAATCACGGTCCATCAAATAATGTAACAGCTTGGAAGAGTGTACTTGTGAGGTTGGGCTCCTGAATGCTGAATGTCAAATACAGAGGAGTCTCCCAGAGCCAAATTGAGAATCACGGTCCATCAAATAATGTAACAGCTTGGAAGAGTGTACTTGTGAGGTTGGGCTCCTGGATGCTGAATGTCAAATACAGAGGTGTCCATCACAGCCAGAGTGAGGATCAGGGCCCGATTTTAGACAGTTGCTAAGCAATAGCTGTGGCTTCAATCATGCTCAACACAAACAGGTTGGCAGTCCAAATGGTGTGTAATTGTACATTGCATGTGATGGATTGTGTCACTTTCTCCTTCACAGTGTATTGAGTTGGATCCCTCATGTAGGTATAATCAGGTTGTGCAAGAATCACCAACAGAACTCCTTCTTGGATTCAACCTGGACCAGAAAAATGTTGAAAATAAACAAATCTGTTACCACAATGAATTAAATTTCAAAGTGTGAACCCTAACTCTCTCAAATCCTGCAAAAACCTCATCACCTTATTACTGGGCCTGGCATACCATTCTTATGCAAGTCCATGTATTTTAGTATGGAGTAATATAAGAGTGGAGGATAGTGGAGGATTGAGGTCAATTGTGGGCAAGTGGGCCAACGGTGTGAGGAAGAGAGATCTCAAAGTTGTGATTCTTTTACTTTTAAGATCAACCACTAGAAAAGAAAGGACTGTTCAAATCTGAGAAAAAGAGGCTTTGATGCATACACTCATATTCAATTCTAAAAGCCAAGAACTGAATCGTTAATGATTAGGAGCAATGAATATCGATTGCTAACTTGACATGTGCTTGCATGGCTTGAAGTTATTATTATAACTTATTATCCTTGGAAGTATCTTTAGCTACAATAAGGTCACTTTCGAATGGTTATTATTTTGTTATTTATCTGAATATTATTTTGCCTTTGTGATATAAAGATGGCTTACTATGTATTGATAATAGGCATTTAATGGGTCTCTTTATACCAAACTGTATCAACGCACCTTACACTAGTACTACCCTTGTTCATTCAGCCTTAATCATTACTGAATCCTTAAACAACCTCAACTCCTTTGGAGTATGCAGCATCGGCAGCCAAATGGGCACACAAATTTCTAATCATTCACATAAACAATCTGTAACCTCGCAGGTACAATTTTATTCCTGGGTGATTAGAAGAAATTATATTGCTCAAGGACACAAGTGTCATGACAAGGATTCAAACTCACACTCTGATGATTCAGGCATCAGAACTTGATTTCCATGCGCTAGACTGCTTGGCCAATGTACACTACATCTTAAGAATGTTTAAATAGAAGTTATTCAAAAATTCTAAAGCTATTTTCAATCTCTGAGCTACTGGTACTTTACCTTATGGTAATTCTGTCTTCAGATCCAGGTAGCCTCGTCTTCGAGAGATCTCGGTAGCCTCGTCTTCAAGAGATCTCGGTAGCCTTGTCTTTAGGACATCTAGGTTGCCTTGTCTTCAAGATGTGCCAGGGCAGGAGAGCATCTTGGTCCACTCAGTGATGGAGGAGCTGGTTATCACAGGAATTTTTGTCTGCCAAAGAAACTGAACTTGGATTAATGAAAGAACTAGAAACTTTCATCACAGACAGCATTTGTCAATCTATTAGTTAGCATATTCTGCTGATTCAGTTAATATTTGCAAGGGCTTGAAGAAATGAGATCATGCTAGGCCAAAACGATCTCAAATGCGTCACACCCGAAAACTCATCCCCACCCCCCCCCCCAAAAAAATACAAAAAACACAACGTATTTACGACGTCGTTTTAAGGTTGTTATCTAGTCTTATGTGCTACTGGTGGTCGTGGTCAAAAAACGACATCTTTAAGACGTCTTTCTGCCCACCTGGAAACTCATCCCCACATCCCCCCCCCAAAAAAAAACACGATGTATTTACGACGTCATGTTTAGGTCGTTATCTAGTCGTATGTAATACTGGTGGTCGTAGCCAAAAAAAAATGACGTCTGAAAGACGTCTTTCTCGGGTCATCAGAGAGTTGCTGTTGGTAGGTTCGCATCAGTGCTTCACCTCTACGATAGGGTTCTGTAGGTTGGGTGTTCTTGTCCAGGAGTATTGAGAGAGGAGTGTCACGCCTAGTTGCGTGTCCAATCAGTTGTAAACGCTGCTTGTGTAGTGTTTTTGATGCTGGTGTGACATTGCTTCGGTGATAAAGTTCAGCATTGGTGATTCGTTTAGGGTATCTAATATTGAGTGAATATCGTAGCAAAGCTCGATGAGATGCGTCAATGGTTCTCTCGAGCATTTCTGTAAGTGTCCAGCTGGCCCCGCTATAGAAGAGCACAGACTTGCAGAACAGGTCCATATGTCAAGTTTTCGGCACACCACCCATGCCAGAATTCGTCGGCATTGAAAAGCGGATCGACTGTTGCTGACATTACATCCCAGGTAGCAGAGCTCTGTGCATGTAGGCAGTGGATTACCTGATTGTGTACGGATCAGTGTGGTTGGATCAACACCGATGTACATAACCTCAGTTTGCTGCGGGTTTATACGCAGACCCAATTGTGCTGAAGCTTGTTCAAACCGTTGCAATTGGTGCTGACTGCGGCATCGATTGTGTCATTCATCAGTACAACGTCATAAGCGAAGGCAAGTCCAGGTAACTTAACCGCCAGGTTACGTGAAGACAACCGTCAACGAACTGTGTACCTATCATCATCTTCGCAGGAATGAAATGCGAAAAACATAGTCAAGCACGATGATAAATAGGTATGGCACCAAAGTGTCACCTTGATACGCCACACGCCAGATGTTGTTCCGAAGCGAGTAGTGATAGTAGAGTAGATGATGTTCATATGTATGCTTCAGTGTTAGTGTACAGAGACATGATGGCACTGATAATTTGCTTAAGACTCCGTAGAATTCCAGAGAATACAGAGTTTGACGCACAAGATTTACTCAGTGGTGTTGCGGTAGGGTCGGAAACCAGCTTGCAGATTCCAAAGTAGATATTCGATCCCGTAGACGCCCAAGCATAACTCGATTGAGCAACTTGGCGTTGACTGACATTAACGACAGACCACGTAGGTTGTTGAGCGAAGTTGAGTTGTTCTTCTTCGGTATTGTAACGATGATGGATGTAATGAATTCTGGAGGTGGTGGTTTGCCATTCAGAATGGAATTCAGGATTGGAAGTATTAAACTGGCTACTGGCAGCAGCCTGGCAACATCAGATGGTATATTATCAGGACCGCTTGCTTTACCAAAGGTATGGTTTTGCAAGCCTTGTGTAGTTCTCTGTCAGTTATTGGGCCGACATCAATGGCAGGTGCATGGTCAAACTGTTGTATGGTAGTGGGTTCCAGAATAACCGGTGGGTGGGAGGCGTTCAGCAGGGCACGGAAGTGGTCGTGGACTTTGGAAAGTCGATCTTCAGTAGAGTCAGCTGCTATAAGTGATGGTGGTCTAGCCTTCTTGCATGTCAGATGTGCGATGCCTTCCCAAAGCAATTAAGTTGTTGTGGCATCTGTAAAATAATTATCAGAAAATATAAGATGATCACCTTAATGACAAAGCTTTAAATAAAGTCTTCCAAAGGGCACAACAAAATTTACCGTTTATAATTAAATTATGATTTTAACTAGGTAATAATGAAATGGAACTCTACTAGTAATAAATAGCACTCAAGTACACTCCGTAACAAGCTTGTTTAGTCTTCATATTTGTAATGAGTTTACTTCATTACAAATAGTCTACGTTGTTTCTTATTTTGTAGTTGAGCAACTGCAATACAATTGAACTTAACAGGATCTATTTCAAAATCATTTTATGTCAACCATAGCACTTACTTCAAGAATCAAATAAACTGACTGGCAAAACAACTTTTAAATCCTAGTTATAAAACCCTTTCTGAAGGTCAGAAATTTGGGTTACAGACCGAAATACAAACAAATACCTCAAAATTGTAACTCACCTACAAAATAAAAGAGTTACACACACCTCTCTTGCTTAGCTGTTTAAACTTAACTGCATGGCACGCATCGATCGCTGTCTCGGAATCCTAGTTATAAAACCCTTTCTGATGGTCAGAGTTTCTAAAAACATATTACTTTTTATTAGAATTGATATTGATTCAGTGGTCTGTTCAGTTATCAAATGATTATATTTCGGTGGTTTAACTTATCTTGACTGGGTGGTCATCTTCGACAACTCTATAACATCAGATGTATGGCGTCCTTGGTCATTCATGCTCCCCTGTCGATGGACAAACAAAAATTGTCAAAGATTTATTTGGAGTAGCAAATATCATTTTCCAAGTTCACAATAATAATAAGACATCTTTCTTCAACTTACAACTCCAAATTTACTCCCAATTTACAGCGATTTTTATTTAGCTTACTTTATTTCAATTTTTTAGCGCTATAAATTGAAATAAAGTAAGCTAAAACAGATCATCTTTGTCAAGTAACGGAATTCACCAAAATTTGGGTTACAGACCGAAATACAAACAAATACCTCAAAATTGTAACTCACCTACAAAATAAAAGAGTTACACACACCTCTCTTGCTTAGCTGTTTAAACTTAACTGCATGGCACGCATCGATCGCTGTCTCGGAATCCTAGTTATAAAACCCTTTCTGATGGTCAGAATTTCTAAAAACATATTACTTTTTATTAGAATTGATATTGATTCAGTGGTCTGTTCAGTTATCAAATGATTATATTTCGGTGGTTACTTATCTTGACTGGGTGGTCATCTTCGACAACTCTATAACATCAGATGTATGGCGTGCTTGGTCATTCATGCTCCCCTGTCGATGGACAAACAAAAATTGTCAAAGATTTATTTGGAGTAGCAAATATTATTTTCCAAGTTCACAATAATAATAAGACATCTTTCTTCAACTTACAACTCCAAATTTACTCCCAATTTACAGCGATTTTTATTTAGCTTACTTTATTTCAATTTGTTAGCGCTATAAATTGAAATAAAGTAAGCTAAAACAGATCATCTTTGTCAAGTAACGGAATTCACTAAAATTTGGGTTACAGACCGAAATACAAACAAATACCTCAAAATTGTAACTCACCTACAAAATAAAAGAGTTACACACACCTCTCTTGCTTAGCTGTTTAAACTTAACTGCATGGCACGCATCGATCGCTGTCTCGGAATCCTAGTTATAAAACCCTTTCTGATGGTCAGAGTTTCTAAAAACATATTACTTTTTATTAGAATTGATATTGATTCAGTGGTCTGTTCAGTTATCAAATGATTATATTTCGGTGGTTACTTATCTTGACTGGGTGGTCATCTTCGACAACTCTATAACATCAGATGTATGGCGTGCTTGGTCATTCATGCTCCCCTGTCGATGGACAAACAAAAATTGTCAAAGATTTATTTGGAGTAGCAAATATTATTTTCCAAGTTCACAATAATAATAAGACATCTTTCTTCAACTTACAACTCCAAATTTACTCCCAATTTACAGCGATTTTTATTTAGCTTACTTTATTTCAATTTTTTAGCGCTATAAATTGAAATAAAGTAAGCTAAAACAGATCATCTTTGTCAAGTAACGGAATTCACCAAAATTTGGGTTACAGACCGAAATACAAACAAATACCTCAAAATTGTAACTCACCTACAAAATAAAAGAGTTACACACACCTCTCTTGCTTAGCTGTTTAAACTTAACTGCATGGCACGCATCGATCGCTGTCTCGGAATCCTAGTTATAAAACCCTTTCTGATGGTCAGAGTTTCTAAAAACATATTACTTTTTATTAGAATTGATATTGATTCAGTGGTCTATTCAGTTATCAAATGATTATATTTCGGTGGTTACTTATCTTGACTGGGTGGTCATCTTCGACAACTCTATAACATCAGATGTATGGCGTGCTTGGTCATTCATGCTCCCTGTCGATGGACAAACAAAAATTGTCAAAGATTTATTTGGAGTAGCAAATATTATTTTCCAAGTTCACAATAATAATAAGACATCTTTCTTCAACTTACAACTCCAAATTTACTTCCAATTTACAGCGATTTTATTTAGCTTACTTTATTTCAATTTTTAGCGCTATAAATTGAAATAAAGTAAGCTAAAACAGATCATCTTTGTCAAGTAACGGAATTCACCAAAATTTGGGTTACAGACCGAAATACAAACAAATACCTCAAAATTGTAACTCACCTACAAAATAAAAGAGTTACACACACCTCTCTTGCTTAGCTGTTTAAACTTAACTGCATGGCACGCATCGATCGCTGTCTCGGAATCCTAGTTATAAAACCCTTTCTGATGGTCAGAGTTTCTAAAAACATATTACTTTTTATTAGAATTGATATTGATTCAGTGGTCTATTCAGTTATCAAATGATTATATTTCGGTGGTTACTTATCTTGACTGGGTGGTCATCTTCGACAACTCTATAACATCAGATGTATGGCGTGCTTGGTCATTCATGCTCCCTGTCGATGGACAAACAAAAATTGTCAAAGATTTATTTGGAGTAGCAAATATTATTTTCCAAGTTCACAATAATAATAAGACATCTTTCTTCAACTTACAACTCCAAATTTACTCCCAATTTACAGCGATTTTTATTTAGCTTACTTTATTTCAATTTTTAGCGCTATAAATTGAAATAAAGTAAGCTAAAACAGATCATCTTTGTCAAGTAACGGAATTCACCAAAATTTGGGTTACAGACCGAAATACAAACAAATACCTCAAAATTGTAACTCACCTACAAAATAAAAGAGTTACACACACCTCTCTTGCTTAGCTGTTTAAACTTAACTGCATGGCACGCATCGATCGCTGTCTCGGAATCCTAGTTATAAAACCCTTTCTGATGGTCAGAGTTTCTAAAAACATATTACTTTTTATTAGAATTGATATTGATTCAGTGGTCTGTTCAGTTATCAAATGATTATATTTCGGTGGTTACTTATCTTGACTGGGTGGTCATCTTCGACAACTCTATAACATCAGATGTATGGCGTGCTTGGTCATTCATGCTCCCTGTCGATGGACAAACAAAAATTGTCAAAGATTTATTTGGAGTAGCAAATATTATTTTCCAAGTTCACAATAATAATAAGACATCTTTCTTCAACTTACAACTCCAAATTTACTCCCAATTTACAGCGATTTTTATTTAGCTTACTTTATTTCAATTTGTTAGCGCTATAAATTGAAATAAAGTAAGCTAAAACAGATCATCTTTGTCAAGTAACGGAATTCACCAAAATTTGGGTTACAGACCGAAATACAAACAAATACCTCAAAATTGTAACTCACCTACAAAATAAAAGAGTTACACACACCTCTCTTGCTTAGCTGTTTAAACTTAACTGCATGGCACGCATCGATCGCTGTCTCGGAATCCTAGTTATAAAACCCTTTCTGATGGTCAGAGTTTCTAAAAACATATTACTTTTTATTAGAATTGATATTGATTCAGTGGTCTATTCAGTTATCAAATGATTATATTTCGGTGGTTACTTATCTTCACTGGGTGGTCATCTTCGACAACTCTATAACATCAGATGTATGGCGTCCTTGGTCATTCATGCTCCCCTGTCGATGGACAAACAAAAATTGTCAAAGATTTATTTGGAGTAGCAAATATTATTTTCCAAGTTCACAATAATAATAAGACATCTTTCTTCAACTTACAACTCCAAATTTACTCCCAATTTACAGCGATTTTTATTTAGCTTACTTTATTTCAATTTTTAGCGCTATAAATTGAAATAAAGTAAGCTAAAACAGATCATCTTTGTCAAGTAACGGAATTCACCAAAATTTGGGTTACAGACCGAAATACAAACAAATACCTCAAAATTGTAACTCACCTACAAAATAAAAGAGTTACACACACCTCTCTTGCTTAGCTGTTTAAACTTAACTGCATGGCACGCATCGATCGCTGTCTCGGAATCCTAGTTATAAAACCCTTTCTGATGGTCAGAGTTTCTAAAAACATATTACTTTTTATTAGAATTGATATTGATTCAGTGGTCTATTCAGTTATCAAATGATTATATTTCGGTGGTTACTTATCTTGACTGGGTGGTCATCTTCGACAACTCTATAACATCAGATGTATGGCGTGCTTGGTCATTCATGCTCCCCTGTCGATGGACAAACAAAAATTGTCAAAGATTTATTTGGAGTAGCAAATATTATTTTCCAAGTTCACAATAATAATAAGACATCTTTCTTCAACTTACAACTCCAAATTTACTCCCAATTTACAGCGATTTTTATTTAGCTTACTTTATTTCAATTTGTTAGCGCTATAAATTGAAATAAAGTAAGCTAAAACAGATCATCTTTGTCAAGTAACGGAATTCACCAAAATTTGGGTTACAGACCGAAATACAAACAAATACCTCAAAATTGTAACTCACCTACAAAATAAAAGAGTTACACACACCTCTCTTGCTTAGCTGTTTAAACTTAACTGCATGGCACGCATCGATCGCTGTCTCGGAATCCTAGTTATAAAACCCTTTCTGATGGTCAGAGTTTCTAAAAACATATTACTTTTTATTAGAATTGATATTGATTCAGTGGTCTGTTCAGTTATCAAATGATTATATTTCGGTGGTTACTTATCTTGACTGGGTGGTCATCTTCGACAACTCTATAACATCAGATGTATGGCATCCTTGGTCATTCATGCTCCCCTCTCGATGGACAAACAAAAATTGTCAAAGATTTATTTGGAGTAGCAAATATTATTTTCCAAGTTCACAATAATAATAAGACATCTTTCTTCAACTTACAACTCCAAATTTACTCCCAATTTACAGCGATTTTTATTTAGCTTACTTTATTTCAATTTTTTTGAGGTATAAATTGAAATAAAGTATGCTAAAACAGATCATCTTTGTCAAGTAACGGAATTCACCAAAATTTGGGTTACAGACCGAAATACAAACAAATACCTCAAAATTGTAACTCACCTACAAAATAAAGAGTTACACACACCTCTCTTGCTTAGCTGTTTAAACTTAACTGCATGGCACGCATCGATCGCTGTCTCGGAATCCTAGTTATAAAACCCTTTCTGATGGTCAGAGTTTCTAAAAACATATTACTTTTTATTAGAATTGATATTGATTCAGTGGTCTATTCAGTTATCAAATGATTATATTTCGGTGGTTACTTATCTTGACTGGGTGGTCATCTTCGACAACTCTATAACATCAGATGTATGGCGTCCTTGGTCATTCATGCTCCCTGTCGATGGACAAACAAAAATTGTCAAAGATTTATTTGGAGTAGCAAATATTATTTTCCAAGTTCACAATAATAATAAGACATCTTTCTTCAACTTACAACTCCAAATTTACTCCCAATTTACAGCGATTTTTATTTAGCTTACTTTATTTCAATTTTTACCGCTATAAATTGAAATAAAGTAAGCTAAAACAGATCATCTTTGTCAAGTAACGGAATTCACCAAAATTTGGGTTACAGACCGAAATACAAACAAATACCTCAAAATTGTAACTCACCTACAAAATAAAAGAGTTACACACACCTCTCTTGCTTAGCTGTTTAAACTTAACTGCATGGCACGCATCGATCGCTGTCTCGGAATCCTAGTTATAAAACCCTTTCTGATGGTCAGAGTTTCTAAAAACATATTACTTTTTATTAGAATTGATATTGATTCAGTGGTCTATTCAGTTATCAAATGATTATATTTCGGTGGTTACTTATCTTGACTGGGTGGTCATCTTCGACAACTCTATAACATCAGATGTATGGCGTCCTTGGTCATTCATGCTCCCTGTCGATGGACAAACAAAAATTGTCAAAGATTTATTTGGAGTAGCAAATATTATTTTCCAAGTTCACAATAATAATAAGACATCTTTCTTCAACTTACAACTCCAAATTTACTCCCAATTTACAGCGATTTTTATTTAGCTTACTTTATTTCAATTTGTAGCGCTATAAATTGAAATAAAGTAAGCTAAAACAGATCATCTTTGTCAAGTAACGGAATTCACCAAAATTTGGGTTACAGACCGAAATACAAACAAATACCTCAAAATTGTAACTCACCTACAAAATAAAAGAGTTACACACACCTCTCTTGCTTAGCTGTTTAAACTTAACTGCATGGCACGCATCGATCGCTGTCTCGGAATCCTAGTTATAAAACCCTTTCTGATGGTCAGAGTTTCTAAAAACATATTACTTTTTATTAGAATTGATATTGATTCAGTGGTCTGTTCAGTTATCAAATGATTATATTTCGGTGGTTACTTATCTTGACTGGGTGGTCATCTTCGACAACTCTATAACATCAGATGTATGGCGTCCTTGGTCATTCATGCTCCCTGTCGATGGACAAACAAAAATTGTCAAAGATTTATTTGGAGTAGCAAATATTATTTTCCAAGTTCACAATAATAATAAGACATCTTTCTTCAACTTACAACTCCAAATTTACTCCCAATTTACAGCGATTTTTATTTAGCTTACTTTATTTCAATTTGTTAGCGCTATAAATTGAAATAAAGTAAGCTAAAACAGATCATCTTTGTCAAGTAACGGAATTCACCAAAATTTGGGTTACAGACCGAAATACAAACAAATACCTCAAAATTGTAACTCACCTACAAAATAAAAGAGTTACACACACCTCTCTTGCTTAGCTGTTTAAACTTAACTGCATGGCACGCATCGATCGCTGTCTCGGAATCCTAGTTATAAAACCCTTTCTGATGGTCAGAGTTTCTAAAAACATATTACTTATATTAGAATTGATATTGATTCAGTGGTCTATTCAGTTATCAAATGATTATATTTCGGTGGTTACTTATCTTGACTGGGTGGTCATCTTCGACAACTCTATAACATCAGATGTATGGCGTGCTTGGTCATTCATGCTCCCCTGTCGATGGACAAACAAAAATTGTCAAAGATTTATTTGGAGTAGCAAATATTATTTTCCAAGTTCACAATAATAATAAGACATCTTTCTTCAACTTACAACTCCAAATTTACTCCCAATTTACAGCGATTTTTATTTAGCTTACTTTATTTCAATTTTTTAGCGCTATAAATTGAAATAAAGTAAGCTAAAACAGATCATCTTTGTCAAGTAACGGAATTCACCAAAATTTGGGTTACAGACCGAAATACAAACAAATACCTCAAAATTGTAACTCACCTACAAAATAAAAGAGTTACACACACCTCTCTTGCTTAGCTGTTTAAACTTAACTGCATGGCACGCATCGATCGCTGTCTCGGAATCCTAGTTATAAAACCCTTTCTGATGGTCAGAGTTTCTAAAAACATATTACTTTTTATTAGAATTGATATTGATTCAGTGGTCTGTTCAGTTATCAAATGATTATATTTCGGTGGTTACTTATCTTGACTGGGTGGTCATCTTCGACAACTCTATAACATCAGATGTATGGCGTCCTTGGTCATTCATGCTCCCTGTCGATGGACAAACAAAAATTGTCAAAGATTTATTTGGAGTAGCAAATATTATTTTCCAAGTTCACAATAATAATAAGACATCTTTCTTCAACTTACAACTCCAAATTTACTCCCAATTTACAGCGATTTTTATTTAGCTTACTTTATTTCAATTTGTTAGCGCTATAAATTGAAATAAAGTAAGCTAAAACAGATCATCTTTGTCAAGTAACGGAATTCACCAAAATTTGGGTTACAGACCGAAATACAAACAAATACCTCAAAATTGTAACTCACCTACAAAATAAAGAGTTACACACACCTCTCTTGCTTAGCTGTTTAAACTTAACTGCATGGCACGCATCGATCGCTGTCTCGGAATCCTAGTTATAAAACCCTTTCTGATGGTCAGAGTTTCTAAAAACATATTACTTTTTATTAGAATTGATATTGATTCAGTGGTCTGTTCAGTTATCAAATGATTATATTTCGGTGGTTACTTATCTTGACTGGGTGGTCATCTTCGACAACTCTATAACATCAGATGTATGGCGTCCTTGGTCATTCATGCTCCCTGTCGATGGACAAACAAAAATTGTCAAAGATTTATTTGGAGTAGCAAATATTATTTTCCAAGTTCACAATAATAATAAGACATCTTTCTTCAACTTACAACTCCAAATTTACTCCCAATTTACAGCGATTTTTATTTAGCTTACTTTATTTCAATTTGTTAGCGCTATAAATTGAAATAAAGTAAGCTAAAACAGATCATCTTTGTCAAGTAACAGAATTCACCAAAATTTGGGTTACAGACCGAAATACAAACAAATACCTCAAAATTGTAACTCACCTACAAAATAAAAGAGTTACACACACCTCTCTTGCTTAGCTGTTTAAACTTAACTGCATGGCACGCATCGATCGCTGTCTCGGAATCCTAGTTATAAAACCCTTTCTGATGGTCAGAGTTTCTAAAAACATATTACTTTTTATTAGAATTGATATTGATTCAGTGGTCTGTTCAGTTATCAAATGATTATATTTCGGTGGTTACTTATCTTGACTGGGTGGTCATCTTCGACAACTCTATAACATCAGATGTATGGCGTCCTTGGTCATTCATGCTCCCCTGTCGATGGACAAACAAAAATTGTCAAAGATTTATTTGGAGTAGCAAATATTATTTTCCAAGTTCACAATAATAATAAGACATCTTTCTTCAACTTACAACTCCAAATTTACTCCCAATTTACAGCGATTTTTATTTAGCTTACTTTATTTCAATTTTTAGCGCTATAAATTGAAATAAAGTAAGCTAAAACAGATCATCTTTGTCAAGTAACGGAATTCACCAAAATTTGGGTTACAGACCGAAATACAAACAAATACCTCAAAATTGTAACTCACCTACAAAATAAAAGAGTTACACACACCTCTCTTGCTTAGCTGTTTAAACTTAACTGCATGGCACGCATCGATCGCTGTCTCGGAATCCTAGTTATAAAACCCTTTCTGATGGTCAGAGTTTCTAAAAACATATTACTTTTTATTAGAATTGATATTGATTCAGTGGTCTGTTCAGTTATCAAATGATTATATTTCGGTGGTTACTTATCTTGACTGGGTGGTCATCTTCGACAACTCTATAACATCAGATGTATGGCGTCCTTGGTCATTCATGCTCCCCTGTCGATGGACAAACAAAAATTGTCAAAGATTTATTTGGAGTAGCAAATATTATTTTCCAAGTTCACAATAATAATAAGACATCTTTCTTCAACTTACAACTCCAAATTTACTCCCAATTTGCAGCGATTTTTATTTAGCTTACTTTATTTCAATTTGTTAGCGCTATAAATTGAAATAAAGTAAGCTAAAACAGATCATCTTTGTCAAGTAACGGAATTCACCAAAATTTGGGTTACAGACCGAAATACAAACAAATACCTCAAAATTGTAACTCACCTACAAAATAAAAGAGTTACACACACCTCTCTTGCTTAGCTGTTTAAACTTAACTGCATGGCACGCATCGATCGCTGTCTCGGAATCCTAGTTATAAAACCCTTTCTGATGGTCAGAGTTTCTAAAACCATATTACTTTTTATTAGAATTGATATTGATTCAGTGGTCTGTTCAGTTATCAAATGATTATATTTCGGTGGTTACTTATCTTGACTGGGTGGTCATCTTCGACAACTCTATAACATCAGATGTATGGCGTCCTTGGTCATTCATGCTCCCTGTCGATGGACAAACAAAAATTGTCAAAGATTTATTTGGAGTAGCAAATATTATTTTCCAAGTTCACAATAATAATAAGACATCTTTCTTCAACTTACAACTCCAAATTTACTCCCAATTTACAGCGATTTTTATTTAGCTTACTTTATTTCAATTTGTTAGCGCTATAAATTGAAATAAAGTAAGCTAAAACAGATCATCTTTGTCAAGTAACGGAATTCACCAAAATTTGGGTTACAGACCGAAATACAAACAAATACCTCAAAATTGTAACTCACCTACAAAATAAAAGAGTTACACACACCTCTCTTGCTTAGCTGTTTAAACTTAACTGCATGGCACGCATCGATCGCTGTCTCGGAATCCTAGTTATAAAACCCTTTCTGATGGTCAGAGTTTCTAAAAACATATTACTTTTTATTAGAATTGATATTGATTCAGTGGTCTGTTCAGTTATCAAATGATTATATTTCGGTGGTTACTTATCTTGACTGGGTGGTCATCTTCGACAACTCTATAACATCAGATGTATGGCGTCCTTGGTCATTCATGCTCCCCTGTCGATGGACAAACAAAAATTGTCAAAGATTTATTTGGAGTAGCAAATATTATTTTCCAAGTTCACAATAATAATAAGACATCTTTCTTCAACTTACAACTCCAAATTTACTCCCAATTTACAGCGATTTTATTTAGCTTACTTTATTTCAATTTGTTAGCGCTATAAATTGAAATAAAGTAAGCTAAAACAGATCATCTTTGTCAAGTAACAGAATTCACCAAAATTTGGGTTACAGACCGAAATACAAACAAATACCTCAAAATTGTAACTCACCTACAAAATAAAAGAGTTACACACACCTCTCTTGCTTAGCTGTTTAAACTTAACTGCATGGCACGCATCGATCGCTGTCTCGGAATCCTAGTTATAAAACCCTTTCTGATGGTCAGAGTTTCTAAAAACATATTACTTTTTATTAGAATTGATATTGATTCAGTGGTCTGTTCAGTTATCAAATGATTATATTTCGGTGGTTACTTATCTTGACTGGGTGGTCATCTTCGACAACTCTATAACATCAGATGTATGGCGTCCTTGGTCATTCATGCTCCCCTGTCGATGGACAAACAAAAATTGTCAAAGATTTATTTGGAGTAGCAAATATTATTTTCCAAGTTCACAATAATAATAAGACATCTTTCTTCAACTTACAACTCCAAATTTACTCCCAATTTACAGCGATTTTTATTTAGCTTACTTTATTTGAATTGAAATAAAGTAAGCTAAAATAGATCATCTTTGTCAAGTAACGGAATTCACCAAAATTTGGGTTACAGACCGAAATACAAACAAATACCTCAAAATTGTAACTCACCTACAAAATAAAAGAGTTACACACACCTCTCTTGCTTAGCTGTTTAAACTTAACTGCATGGCACGCATCGATCGCTGTCTCGGAATCCTAGTTATAAAACCCTTTCTGATGGTCAGAGTTTCTAAAAACATATTACTTTTTATTAGAATTGATATTGATTCAGTGGTCTGTTCAGTTATCAAATGATTATATTTCGGTGGTTACTTATCTTGACTGGGTGGTCATCTTCGACAACTCTATAACATCAGATGTATGGCATCCTTGGTCATTCATGCTCCCTGTCGATGGACAAACAAAAATTGTCAAAGATTTATTTGGAGTAGCAAATATTATTTTCCAAGTTCACAATAATAATAAGACATCTTTCTTCAACTTACAACTCCAAATTTACTCCCAATTTACAGCGATTTTTATTTAGCTTACTTTATTTCAATTTTTAGCGCTATAAATTGAAATAAAGTAAGCTAAAACAGATCATCTTTGTCAAGTAACGGAATTCACCAAAATTTGGGTTACAGACCGAAATACAAACAAATACCTCAAAATTGTAACTCACCTACAAAATAAAAGAGTTACACACACCTCTCTTGCTTAGCTGTTTAAACTTAACTGCATGGCACGCATCGATCGCTGTCTCGGAATCCTAGTTATAAAACCCTTTCTGATGGTCAGAGTTTCTAAAAACATATTACTTTTTATTAGAATTGATATTGATTCAGTGGTCTGTTCAGTTATCAAATGATTATATTTCGGTGGTTACTTATCTTGACTGGGTGGTCATCTTCGACAACTCTATAACATCAGATGTATGGCGTCCTTGGTCATTCATGCTCCCCTGTCGATGGACAAACAAAAATTGTCAAAGATTTATTTGGAGTAGCAAATATTATTTTCCAAGTTCACAATAATAATAAGACATCTTTCTTCAACTTACAACTCCAAATTTACTCCCAATTTACAGCGATTTTTATTTAGCTTACTTTATTTCAATTTGTTAGCGCTATAAATTGAAATAAAGTAAGCTAAAACAGATCATCTTTGTCAAGTAACGGAATTCACCAAAATTTGGGTTACAGACCGAAATACAAACAAATACCTCAAAATTGTAACTCACCTACAAAATAAAAGAGTTACACACACCTCTCTTGCTTAGCTGTTTAAACTTAACTGCATGGCACGCATCGATCGCTGTCTCGGAATCCTAGTTATAAAACCCTTTCTGATGGTCAGAGTTTCTAAAAACATATTACTTTTTATTAGAATTGATATTGATTCAGTGGTCTATTCAGTTATCAAATGATTATATTTCGGTGGTTACTTATCTTCACTGGGTGGTCATCTTCGACAACTCTATAACATCAGATGTATGGCGTCCTTGGTCATTCATGCTCCCCTGTCGATGGACAAACAAAAATTGTCAAAGATTTATTTGGAGTAGCAAATATTATTTTCCAAGTTCACAATAATAATAAGACATCTTTCTTCAACTTACAACTCCAAATTTACTCCCAATTTACAGCGAATTTAATTTAGCTTACTTTATTTCAATTTGTTAGCGCTATAAATTGAAATAAAGTAAGCTAAAACAGATCATCTTTGTCAAGTAACAGAATTCACCAAAATTTGGGTTACAGACCGAAATACAAACAAATACCTCAAAATTGTAACTCACCTACAAAATAAAAGAGTTACACACACCTCTCTTGCTTAGCTGTTTAAACTTAACTGCATGGCACGCATCGATCGCTGTCTCGGAATCCTAGTTATAAAACCCTTTCTGATGGTCAGAGTTTCTAAAAACATATTACTTTTTATTAGAATTGATATTGATTCAGTGGTCTGTTCAGTTATCAAATGATTATATTTCGGTGGTTACTTATCTTGACTGGGTGGTCATCTTCGACAACTCTATAACATCAGATGTATGGCATCCTTGGTCATTCATGCTCCCCTGTCGATGGACAAACAAAAATTGTCAAAGATTTATTTGGAGTAGCAAATATTATTTTCCAAGTTCACAATAATAATAAGACATCTTTCTTCAACTTACAACTCCAAATTTACTCCCAGTTTACAGCGATTTTTATTTAGCTTACTTTATTTCAATTTTTAGCGCTATAAATTGAAATAAAGTAAGCTAAAACAGATCATCTTTGTCAAGTAACGGAATTCACCAAAATTTGGGTTACAGACCGAAATACAAACAAATACCTCAAAATTGTAACTCACCTACAAAATAAAAGAGTTACACACACCTCTCTTGCTTAGCTGTTTAAACTTAACTGCATGGCACGCATCGATCGCTGTCTCGGAATCCTAGTTATAAAACCCTTTCTGATGGTCAGAGTTTCTAAAAACATATTACTTTTTATTAGAATTGATATTGATTCAGTGGTCTGTTCAGTTATCAAATGATTATATTTCGGTGGTTACTTATCTTGACTGGGTGGTCATCTTCGACAACTCTATAACATCAGATGTATGGCATCCTTGGTCATTCATGCTCCCTGTCGATGGACAAACAAAAATTGTCAAAGATTTATTTGGAGTAGCAAATATTATTTTCCAAGTTCACAATAATAATAAGACATCTTTCTTCAACTTACAACTCCAAATTTACTCCCAATTTACAGCGATTTTTATTTAGCTTACTTTATTTCAATTTGTTAGCGCTATAAATTGAAATAAAGTAAGCTAAAACAGATCATCTTTGTCAAGTAACAGAATTCACCAAAATTTGGGTTACAGACCGAAATACAAACAAATACCTCAAAATTGTAACTCACCTACAAAATAAAAGAGTTACACACACCTCTCTTGCTTAGCTGTTTAAACTTAACTGCATGGCACGCATCGATCGCTGTCTCGGAATCCTAGTTATAAAACCCTTTCTGATGGTCAGAGTTTCTAAAACCATATTACTTTTTATTAGAATTGATATTGATTCAGTGGTCTGTTCAGTTATCAAATGATTATATTTCGGTGGTTACTTATCTTGACTGGGTGGTCATCTTCGACAACTCTATAACATCAGATGTATGGCATCCTTGGTCATTCATGCTCCCCTGTCGATGGACAAACAAAAATTGTCAAAGATTTATTTGGAGTAGCAAATATTATTTTCCAAGTTCACAATAATAATAAGACATCTTTCTTCAACTTACAACTCCAAATTTACTCCCAATTTACAGCGATTTTTATTTAGCTTACTTTATTTCAATTTGTTAGCGCTATAAATTGAAATAAAGTAAGGTAAAACAGATCATCTTTGTCAAGTAATAGAATTCACCAAAATTTGGGTTACAGACCGAAATACAAACAAATACCTCAAAATTGTAACTCACCTACAAAATAAAAGAGTTACACACACCTCTCTTGCTTAGCTGTTTAAACTTAACTGCATGGCACGCATCGATCGCTGTCTCGGAATCCTAGTTATAAAACCCTTTCTGATGGTCAGAGTTTCTAAAAACATATTACTTTTTATTAGAATTGATATTGATTCAGTGGTCTGTTCAGTTATCAAATGATTATATTTCGGTGGTTACTTATCTTGACTGGGTGGTCATCTTCGACAACTCTATAACATCAGATGTATGGCATCCTTGGTCATTCATGCTCCCCTGTCGATGGACAAACAAAAATTGTCAAAGATTTATTTGGAGTAGCAAATATTATTTTCCAAGTTCACAATAATAATAAGACATCTTTCTTCAACTTACAACTCCAAATTTACTCCCAGTTTACAGCGATTTTTATTTAGCTTACTTTATTTCAATTTTTTAGCGCTATAAATTGAAATAAAGTAAGCTAAAACAGATCATCTTTGTCAAGTAACAGAATTCACCAAAATTTGGGTTACAGACCGAAATACAAACAAATACCTCAAAATTGTAACTCACCTACAAAAAAAAGAGTTACACACACCTCTCTTGCTTAGCTGTTTAAACTTAACTGCATGGCACGCATCGATCGCTGTCTCGGAATCCTAGTTATAAAACCCTTTCTGATGGTCAGAGTTTCTAAAAACATATTACTTTTTATTAGAATTGATATTGATTCAGTGGTCTATTCAGTTATCAAATGATTATATTTCGGTGGTTACTTATCTTGACTGGGTGGTCATCTTCGACAACTCTATAACATCAGATGTATGGCGTCCTTGGTCATTCATGCTCCCTGTCGATGGACAAACAAAAATTGTCAAAGATTTATTTGGAGTAGCAAATATTATTTTCCAAGTTCACAATAATAATAAGACATCTTTCTTCAACTTACAACTCCAAATTTACTCCCAATTTACAGCGATTTTTATTTAGCTTACTTTATTTCAATTTATAGCGCTATAAATTGAAATAAAGTAAGCTAAAACAGATCATCTTTGTCAAGTAACGGAATTCACCAAAATTTGGGTTACAGACCGAAATACAAACAAATACCTCAAAATTGTAACTCACCTACAAAATAAAAGAGTTACACACACCTCTCTTGCTTAGCTGTTTAAACTTAACTGCATGGCACGCATCGATCGCTGTCTCGGAATCCTAGTTATAAAACCCTTTCTGATGGTCAGAGTTTCTAAAAACATATTACTTTTTATTAGAATTGATATTGATTCAGTGGTCTATTCAGTTATCAAATGATTATATTTCGGTGGTTACTTATCTTGACTGGGTGGTCATCTTCGACAACTCTATAACATCAGATGTATGGCGTCCTTGGTCATTCATGCTCCCCTGTCGATGGACAAACAAAAATTGTCAAAGATTTATTTGGAGTAGCAAATATTATTTTCCAAGTTCACAATAATAATAAGACATCTTTCTTCAACTTACAACTCCAAATTTACTCCCAATTTACAGCGATTTTTATTTAGCTTACTTTATTTCAATTTGTTAGCGCTATAAATTGAAATAAAGTAAGCTAAAACAGATCATCTTTGTCAAGTAACGGAATTCACCAAAATTTGGGTTACAGACCGAAATACAAACAAATACCTCAAAATTGTAACTCACCTACAAAATAAAGAGTTACACACACCTCTCTTGCTTAGCTGTTTAAACTTAACTGCATGGCACGCATCGATCGCTGTCTCGGAATCCTAGTTATAAAACCCTTTCTGATGGTCAGAGTTTCTAAAAACATATTACTTTTTATTAGAATTGATATTGATTCAGTGGTCTGTTCAGTTATCAAATGATTATATTTCGGTGGTTACTTATCTTGACTGGGTGGTCATCTTCGACAACTCTATAACATCAGATGTATGGCATCCTTGGTCATTCATGCTCCCTGTCGATGGACAAACAAAAATTGTCAAAGATTTATTTGGAGTAGCAAATATTATTTTCCAAGTTCACAATAATAATAAGACATCTTTCTTCAACTTACAACTCCAAATTTACTCCCAATTTACAGCGATTTTTATTTAGCTTACTTTATTTCAATTTTTAGCGCTATAAATTGAAATAAAGTAAGCTAAAACAGATCATCTTTGTCAAGTAACGGAATTCACCAAAATTTGGGTTACAGACCGAAATACAAACAAATACCTCAAAATTGTAACTCACCTACAAAATAAAAGAGTTACACACACCTCTCTTGCTTAGCTGTTTAAACTTAACTGCATGGCACGCATCGATCGCTGTCTCGGAATCCTAGTTATAAAACCCTTTCTGATGGTCAGAGTTTCTAAAAACATATTACTTTTTATTAGAATTGATATTGATTCAGTGGTCTATTCAGTTATCAAATGATTATATTTCGGTGGTTACTTATCTTCACTGGGTGGTCATCTTCGACAACTCTATAACATCAGATGTATGGCATCCTTGGTCATTCATGCTCCCCTGTCGATGGACAAACAAAAATTGTCAAAGATTTATTTGGAGTAGCAAATATTATTTTCCAAGTTCACAATAATAATAAGACATCTTTCTTCAACTTACAACTCCAAATTTACTCCCAGTTTACAGCGATTTTTATTTAGCTTACTTTATTTCAATTTTTTAGCGCTATAAATTGAAATAAAGTAAGCTAAAACAGATCATCTTTGTCAAGTAACGGAATTCACCAAAATTTGGGTTACAGACCGAAATACAAACAAATACCTCAAAATTGTAACTCACCTACAAAATAAAAGAGTTACACACACCTCTCTTGCTTAGCTGTTTAAACTTAACTGCATGGCACGCATCGATCGCTGTCTCGGAATCCTAGTTATAAAACCCTTTCTGATGGTCAGAGTTTCTAAAAACATATTACTTTTTATTAGAATTGATATTGATTCAGTGGTCTGTTCAGTTATCAAATGATTATATTTCGGTGGTTACTTATCTTGACTGGGTGGTCATCTTCGACAACTCTATAACATCAGATGTATGGCGTGCTTGGTCATTCATGCTCCCCTGTCGATGGACAAACAAAAATTGTCAAAGATTTATTTGGAGTAGCAAATATTATTTTCCAAGTTCACAATAATAATAAGACATCTTTCTTCAACTTACAACTCCAAATTTACTCCCAATTTACAGCGATTTTTATTTAGCTTACTTTATTTCAATTTGTTAGCGCTATAAATTGAAATAAAGTAAGCTAAAACAGATCATCTTTGTCAAGTAACGGAATTCACCAAAATTTGGGTTACAGACCGAAATACAAACAAATACCTCAAAATTGTAACTCACCTACAAAATAAAAGAGTTACACACACCTCTCTTGCTTAGCTGTTTAAACTTAACTGCATGGCACGCATCGATCGCTGTCTCGGAATCCTAGTTATAAAACCCTTTCTGATGGTCAGAGTTTCTAAAAACATATTACTTTTTATTAGAATTGATATTGATTCAGTGGTCTGTTCAGTTATCAAATGATTATATTTCGGTGGTTACTTATCTTGACTGGGTGGTCATCTTCGACAACTCTATAACATCAGATGTATGGCGTCCTTGGTCATTCATGCTCCCTGTCGATGGACAAACAAAAATTGTCAAAGATTTATTTGGAGTAGCAAATATTATTTTCCAAGTTCACAATAATAATAAGACATCTTTCTTCAACTTACAACTCCAAATTTACTCCCAATTTACAGCGATTTTTATTTAGCTTACTTTATTTCAATTTGTTAGCGCTATAAATTGAAATAAAGTAAGCTAAAACAGATCATCTTTGTCAAGTAACGGAATTCACCAAAATTTGGGTTACAGACCGAAATACAAACAAATACCTCAAAATTGTAACTCACCTACAAAATAAAAGAGTTACACACACCTCTCTTGCTTAGCTGTTTAAACTTAACTGCATGGCACGCATCGATCGCTGTCTCGGAATCCTAGTTATAAAACCCTTTCTGATGGTCAGAGTTTCTAAAAACATATTACTTTTTATTAGAATTGATATTGATTCAGTGGTCTGTTCAGTTATCAAATGATTATATTTCGGTGGTTACTTATCTTGACTGGGTGGTCATCTTCGACAACTCTATAACATCAGATGTATGGCGTCCTTGGTCATTCATGCTCCCCTGTCGATGGACAAACAAAAATTGTCAAAGATTTATTTGGAGTAGCAAATATTATTTTCCAAGTTCACAATAATAATAAGACATCTTTCTTCAACTTACAACTCCAAATTTACTCCCAATTTACAGCGATTTTATTTAGCTTACTTTATTTCAATTTGTTAGCGCTATAAATTGAAATAAAGTAAGCTAAAACAGATCATCTTTGTCAAGTAACGGAATTCACCAAAATTTGGGTTACAGACCGAAATACAAACAAATACCTCAAAATTGTAACTCACCTACAAAATAAAAGAGTTACACACACCTCTCTTGCTTAGCTGTTTAAACTTAACTGCATGGCACGCATCGATCGCTGTCTCGGAATCCTAGTTATAAAACCCTTTCTGATGGTCAGAGTTTCTAAAAACATATTACTTTTTATTAGAATTGATATTGATTCAGTGGTCTGTTCAGTTATCAAATGATTATATTTCGGTGGTTACTTATCTTGACTGGGTGGTCATCTTCGACAACTCTATAACATCAGATGTATGGCATCCTTGGTCATTCATGCTCCCCTGTCGATGGACAAACAAAAATTGTCAAAGATTTATTTGGAGTAGCAAATATTATTTTCCAAGTTCACAATAATAATAAGACATCTTTCTTCAACTTACAACTCCAAATTTACTCCCAGTTTACAGCGATTTTTATTTAGCTTACTTTATTTCAATTTTTAGCGCTATAAATTGAAATAAAGTAAGCTAAAACAGATCATCTTTGTCAAGTAACGGAATTCACCAAAATTTGGGTTACAGACCGAAATACAAACAAATACCTCAAAATTGTAACTCACCTACAAAATAAAAGAGTTACACACACCTCTCTTGCTTAGCTGTTTAAACTTAACTGCATGGCACGCATCGATCGCTGTCTCGGAATCCTAGTTATAAAACCCTTTCTGATGGTCAGAGTTTCTAAAAACATATTACTTTTTATTAGAATTGATATTGATTCAGTGGTCTGTTCAGTTATCAAATGATTATATTTCGGTGGTTACTTATCTTGACTGGGTGGTCATCTTCGACAACTCTATAACATCAGATGTATGGCGTCCTTGGTCATTCATGCTCCCCTGTCGATGGACAAACAAAAATTGTCAAAGATTTATTTGGAGTAGCAAATATTATTTTCCAAGTTCACAATAATAATAAGACATCTTTCTTCAACTTACAACTCCAAATTTACTCCCAATTTACAGCGATTTTTATTTAGCTTACTTTATTTCAATTTGTTAGCGCTATAAATTGAAATAAAGTAAGCTAAAACAGATCATCTTTGTCAAGTAACAGAATTCACCAAAATTTGGGTTACAGACCGAAATACAAACAAATACCTCAAAATTGTAACTCACCTACAAAATAAAAGAGTTACACACACCTCTCTTGCTTAGCTGTTTAAACTTAACTGCATGGCACGCATCGATCGCTGTCTCGGAATCCTAGTTATAAAACCCTTTCTGATGGTCAGAGTTTCTAAAAACGTATTACTTTTTATTAGAATTGATATTGATTCAGTGGTCTGTTCAGTTATCAAATGATTATATTTCGGTGGTTTAACTTATCTTGACTGGGTGGTCATCTTCGACAACTCTATAACATCAGATGTATGGCGTCCTTGGTCATTCATGCTCCCCTGTCGATGGACAAACAAAAATTGTCAAAGATTTATTTGGAGTAGCAAATATTATTTTCCAAGTTCACAATAATAATAAGACATCTTTCTTCAACTTACAACTCCAAATTTACTCCCAGTTTACAGCGATTTTTATTTAGCTTACTTTATTTCAATTTTTTAGCGCTATAAATTGAAATAAAGTAAGCTAAAACAGATCATCTTTGTCAAGTAACGGAATTCACCAAAATTTGGGTTACAGACCGAAATACAAACAAATACCTCAAAATTGTAACTCACCTACAAAATAAAAGAGTTACACACACCTCTCTTGCTTAGCTGTTTAAACTTAACTGCATGGCACGCATCGATCGCTGTCTCGGAATCCTAGTTATAAAACCCTTTCTGATGGTCAGAGTTTCTAAAAACATATTACTTTTATTAGAATTGATATTGATTCAGTGGTCTGTTCAGTTATCAAATGATTATATTTCGGTGGTTACTTATCTTGACTGGGTGGTCATCTTCGACAACTCTATAACATCAGATGTATGGCGTCCTTGGTCATTCATGCTCCCCTGTCGATGGACAAACAAAAATTGTCAAAGATTTATTTGGAGTAGCAAATATTATTTTCCAAGTTCACAATAATAATAAGACATCTTTCTTCAACTTACAACTCCAAATTTACTCCCAATTTACAGCGATTTTTATTTAGCTTACTTTATTTCAATTTTTTAGCGCTATAAATTGAAATAAAGTAAGCTAAAACAGATCATCTTTGTCAAGTAACGGAATTCACCAAAATTTGGGTTACAGACCGAAATACAAACAAATACCTCAAAATTGTAACTCACCTACAAAATAAAAGAGTTACACACCTCTCTTGCTTAGCTGTTTAAACTTAACTGCATGGCACGCATCGATCGCTGTCTCGGAATCCTAGTTATAAAACCCTTTCTGATGGTCAGAGTTTCTAAAAACATATTACTTTTTATTAGAATTGATATTGATTCAGTGGTCTATTCAGTTATCAAATGATTATATTTCGGTGGTTACTTATCTTGACTGGGTGGTCATCTTCGACAACTCTATAACATCAGATGTATGGCGTCCTTGGTCATTCATGCTCCCCTGTCGATGGACAAACAAAAATTGTCAAAGATTTATTTGGAGTAGCAAATATTATTTTCCAAGTTCACAATAATAATAAGACATCTTTCTTCAACTTACAACTCCAAATTTACTCCCAATTTACAGCGATTTTTATTTAGCTTACTTTATTTCAATTTGTTAGCGCTATAAATTGAAATAAAGTAAGCTAAAACAGATCATCTTTGTCAAGTAACGGAATTCACCAAAATTTGGGTTACAGACAGAAATACAAACAAATACCTCAAAATTGTAACTCACCTACAAAATAAAAGAGTTACACACACCTCTCTTGCTTAGCTGTTTAAACTTAACTGCATGGCACGCATCGATCGCTGTCTCGGAATCCTAGTTATAAAACCCTTTCTGATGGTCAGAGTTTCTAAAAACATATTACTTTTTATTAGAATTGATATTGATTCAGTGGTCTGTTCAGTTATCAAATGATTATATTTCGGTGGTTACTTATCTTGACTGGGTGGTCATCTTCGACAACTCTATAACATCAGATGTATGGCGTCCTTGGTCATTCATGCTCCCTGTCGATGGACAAACAAAAATTGTCAAAGATTTATTTGGAGTAGCAAATATTATTTTCCAAGTTCACAATAATAATAAGACATCTTTCTTCAACTTACAACTCCAAATTTACTCCCAATTTACAGCGATTTTATTTAGCTTACTTTATTTCAATTTGGTAGCGCTATAAATTGAAATAAAGTAAACTAAAACAGATCATCTTTGTCAAGTAACGGAATTCACCAAAATTTGGGTTACAGACCGAAATACAAACAAATACCTCAAAATTGTAACTCACCTACAAAATAAAAGAGTTACACACACCTCTCTTGCTTAGCTGTTTAAACTTAACTGCATGGCACGCATCGATCGCTGTCTCGGAATCCTAGTTATAAAACCCTTTCTGATGGTCAGAGTTTCTAAAAACATATTACTTTTTATTAGAATTGATATTGATTCAGTGGTCTGTTCAGTTATCAAATGATTATATTTCGGTGGTTACTTATCTTGACTGGGTGGTCATCTTCGACAACTCTATAACATCAGATGTATGGCATCCTTGGTCATTCATGCTCCCCTGTCGATGGACAAACAAAAATTGTCAAAGATTTATTTGGAGTAGCAAATATTATTTTCCAAGTTCACAATAATAATAAGACATCTTTCTTCAACTTACAACTCCAAATTTACTCCCAATTTACAGCGATGATTTTTATTTAGCTTACTTTATTTCAATTTTTTAGCGCTATAAATTGAAATAAAGTAAGCTAAAACAGATCATCTTTGTCAAGTAACAGAATTCACCAAAATTTGGGTTACAGACCGAAATACAAACAAATACCTCAAAATTGTAACTCACCTACAAAATAAAAGAGTTACACACACCTCTCTTGCTTAGCTGTTTAAACTTAACTGCATGGCACGCATCGATCGCTGTCTCGGAATCCTAGTTATAAAACCCTTTCTGATGGTCAGAGTTTCTAAAAACATATTACTTTTTATTAGAATTGATATTGATTCAGTGGTCTGTTCAGTTATCAAATGATTATATTTCGGTGGTTACTTATCTTGACTGGGTGGTCATCTTCGACAACTCTATAACATCAGATGTATGGCGTGCTTGGTCATTCATGCTCCCCTGTCGATGGACAAACAAAAATTGTCAAAGATTTATTTGGAGTAGCAAATATTATTTTCCAAGTTCACAATAATAATAAGACATCTTTCTTCAACTTACAACTCCAAATTTACTCCCAATTTACAGCGATTTTTATTTAGCTTACTTTATTTCAATTTGTTAGCGCTATAAATTGAAATAAAGTAAGCTAAAACAGATCATCTTTGTCAAGTAACGGAATTCACCAAAATTTGGGTTACAGACCGAAATACAAACAAATACCTCAAAATTGTAACTCACCTACAAAATAAAAGAGTTACACACACCTCTCTTGCTTAGCTGTTTAAACTTAACTGCATGGCACGCATCGATCGCTGTCTCGGAATCCTAGTTATAAAACCCTTTCTGATGGTCAGAGTTTCTAAAACATATTACTTTTTATTAGAATTGACATTGATTCAGTGGTCTGTTCAGTTATCAAATGATTATATTTGGTGGTTACTTATCTTGACTGGGTGGTCATCTTCGACAACTCTATAACATCAGATGTATGGCATCCTTGGTCATTCATGCTCCCCTGTCGATGGACAAACAAAAATTGTCAAAGATTTATTTGGAGTAGCAAATATTATTTTCCAAGTTCACAATAATAATAAGACATCTTTCTTCAACTTACAACTCCAAATTTACTCCCAGTTTACAGCGATTTTTATTTAGCTTACTTTATTTCAATTTGTTAGCGCTATAAATTGAAATAAAGTAAGCTAAAACAGATCATCTTTGTCAAGTAACGGAATTCACCAAAATTTGGGTTACAGACCGAAATACAAACAAATACCTCAAAATTGTAACTCACCTACAAAATAAAGAGTTACACACACCTCTCTTGCTTAGCTGTTTAAACTTAACTGCATGGCACGCATCGATCGCTGTCTCGGAATCCTAGTTATAAAACCCTTTCTGATGGTCAGAGTTTCTAAAAACATATTACTTTTTATTAGAATTGATATTGATTCAGTGGTCTGTTCAGTTATCAAATGATTATATTTCGGTGGTTACTTATCTTGACTGGGTGGTCATCTTCGACAACTCTATAACATCAGATGTATGGCGTCCTTGGTCATTCATGCTCCCTGTCGATGGACAAACAAAAATTGTCAAAGATTTATTTGGAGTAGCAAATATTATTTTCCAAGTTCACAATAATAATAAGACATCTTTCTTCAACTTACAACTCCAAATTTACTCCCAATTTACAGCGATTTTTATTTAGCTTACTTTATTTCAATTTGTTAGCGCTATAAATTGAAATAAAGTAAGCTAAAACAGATCATCTTTGTCAAGTACTTGAATTCACCAAAATTTGGGTTACAGACCGAAATACAAACAAATACCTCAAAATTGTAACTCACCTACAAAATAAAAGAGTTACACACACCTCTCTTGCTTAGCTGTTTAAACTTAACTGCATGGCACGCATCGATCGCTGTCTCGGAATCCTAGTTATAAAACCCTTTCTGATGGTCAGAGTTTCTAAAAACATATTACTTTTTATTAGAATTGATATTGATTCAGTGGTCTATTCAGTTATCAAATGATTATATTTCGGTGGTTACTTATCTTCACTGGGTGGTCATCTTCGACAACTCTATAACATCAGATGTATGGCGTGCTTGGTCATTCATGCTCCCTTGTCGATGGACAAACAAAAATTGTCAAAGATTTATTTGGAGTAGCAAATATTATTTTCCAAGTTCACAATAATAATAAGACATCTTTCTTCAACTTACAACTCCAAATTTACTCCCAATTTACAGCGATTTTTATTTAGCTTACTTTATTTCAATTTGTTAGCGCTATAAATTGAAATAAAGTAAGCTAAAACAGATCATCTTTGTCAAGTAACGGAATTCACCAAAATTTGGGTTACAGACCGAAATACAAACAAATACCTCAAAATTGTAACTCACCTACAAAATAAAGAGTTACACACACCTCTCTTGCTTAGCTGTTTAAACTTAACTGCATGGCACGCATCGATCGCTGTCTCGGAATCCTAGTTATAAAACCCTTTCTGATGGTCAGAGTTTCTAAAAACATATTACTTTTTATTAGAATTGATATTGATTCAGTGGTCTGTTCAGTTATCAAATGATTATATTTCGGTGGTTACTTATCTTGACTGGGTGGTCATCTTCGACAACTCTATAACATCAGATGTATGGCATCCTTGGTCATTCATGCTCCTGTCGATGGACAAACAAAAATTGTCAAAGATTTATTTGGAGTAGCAAATATCATTTTCCAAGTTCACAATAATAATAAGACATCTTTCTTCAACTTACAACTCCAAATTTACTCCCAATTTACAGCGATTTATTTAGCTTACTTTATTTCAATTTGTTAGCTATAAATTGAAATAAAGTAAGCTAAAACAGATCATCTTGTCATAACAGAATTCACCAAAATTTGGGTTACAGACCGAAATACAAACAAATACCTCAAAATTGTAACTCACCTACAAAATAAAGAGTTACACACACCTCTCTTGCTTAGCTGTTTAAACTTAACTGCATGGCACGCATCGATCGCTGTCTCGGAATCCTAGTTATAAAACCCTTTCTGATGGTCAGAATTTCTAAAAACATATTACTTTTAGTTAGAATTGATATTGATTCAGTGGTCTGTTCAGTTATCAAATGATTATATTTCGGTGGTTACTTATCTTGACTGGGTGGTCATCTTCGACAACTCTATAACATCAGATGTATGGCGTCCTTGGTCATTCATGCTCCCCTGTCGATGGACAAACAAAAATTGTCAAAGATTTATTTGGAGTAGCAAATATTATTTTCCAAGTTCACAATAATAATAAGACATCTTTCTTCAACTTACAACTCCAAATTTACTCCCAATTTACAGCGATTTTTATTTAGCTTACTTTATTTCAATTTTTTAGCGCTATAAATTGAAATAAAGTAAGCTAAAACAGATCATCTTTGTCAAGTAACGGAATTCACCAAAATTTGGGTTACAGACCGAAATACAAACAAATACCTCAAAATTGTAACTCACCTACAAAATAAAAGAGTTACACACACCTCTCTTGCTTAGCTGTTTAAACTTAACTGCATGGCACGCATCGATCGCTGTCTCGAGATCCTAGTTATAAAACCCTTTCTGATGGTCAGAGTTTCTAAAAACATATTACTTTTATTAGAATTGATATTGATTCAGTGGTCTGTTCAGTTATCAAATGATTATATTTCGGTGGTTACTTATCTTGACTGGGTGGTCATCTTCGACAACTCTATAACATCAGATGTATGGCGTCCTTGGTCATTCATGCTCCCCTGTCGATGGACAAACAAAAATTGTCAAAGATTTATTTGGAGTAGCAAATATTATTTTCCAAGTTCACAATAATAATAAGACATCTTTCTTCAACTTACAACTCCAAATTTACTCCCAATTTACAGCGATTTTTATTTAGCTTACTTTATTTCAATTTGTTAGCGCTATAAATTGAAATAAAGTAAGCTAAAACAGATCATCTTTGTCAAGTAACGAATTCACCAAAATTTGGGTTACAGACAAATACAAACAAATACCTCAAAATTGTAACTCACCTACAAAATAAAAGAGTTACACACACCTCTCTTGCTTAGCTGTTTAAACTTAACTGCATGGCACGCACAGATCGCTGTCTCGAATCCTAGTTATAAAACCCTTTCTGATGGTCAGAGTTTCTAAAAACATATTACTTTTATTAGAATTGATATTGATTCAGTGGTCTATTCAGTTATCAAATGATTATATTTCGGTGGTTACTTATCTTGACTGGGTGGTCATCTTCGACAACTCTATAACATCAGATGTATGGCATCCTTGGTCATTCATGCTCCCTGTCGATGGACAAACAAAATTGTCAAAGATTTATTTGGAGTAGCAAATATTATTTTCCAAGTTCACAATAATAATAAGACATCTTTCTTCAACTTACAACTCCAAATTTACTCCCAATTTACAGCGATTTTTATTTAGCTTACTTTATTTCAAATTTTTAGCGCTATAAATTGAAATAAAGTAAGCTAAAACAGATCATCTTTGTCAAGTAACGGAATTCACCAAAATTTGGGTTACAGACCGAAATACAAACAAATACCTCAAAATTGTAACTCACCTACAAAATAAAGAGTTACACACACCTCTCTTGCTTAGCTGTTTAAACTTAACTGCATGGCAGCATCGATCGCTGTCTCGAATCCTAGTTATAAAACCCTTTCTGATGGTCAGAGTTTCTAAAAACATATTACTTTTATTAGAATTGATATTGATTCAGTGGTCTATTCAGTTATCAAATGATTATATTTCGTGGTTACTTATCTTGACTGGGTGGTCATCTTCGACAACTCTATAACATCAGATGTATGGCGTCCTTGGTCATTCATGCTCCCCTGTCGATGGACAAACAAAAATTGTCAAAGATTTATTTGGAGTAGCAAATATTATTTTCCAAGTTCACAATAATAATAAGACATCTTTCTTCAACTTACAACTCCAAATTTACTCCCAATTTACAGCGAGTTTGATTTAGCTGACTGTAGTTCAAGTTGTGAGCGCTAGACATGGAAATAAAGTAAGCTCAAACAGATCATCTTTGTAAAGAAACGGAATTCACCAAAATTTGGGATACAGACCGAAATACACACAAATACCTCAAAATTGTAACTCACCTACAAAATAAAGAGTTACACACACCTCTCTTGCTTAGCTGTTTAAACTTAACTGCATGGCACGCATCGATCGCTGTCTCGGAATCCTAGTTATAAAACCCTTTCTTATGGTCAGATTTTATAATAACATATGACTTATTATTAGAATTGATATTGATTCAGTGGTCTGTTCAGTTATCAAATGATTATATTTCGGTGGTTACTTATCTTGACTGGGTGGTCATCTTCGACAACTCTATAACATCAGATGTATGGCATCCTTGGTCATTCATGCTCCCCTGTCGATGGACAAACAAAAATTGTCAAAGATTTATTTGGAGTAGCAAATATTATTTTCCAAGTTCACAATAATAATAAGACATCTTTCTTCAACTTACAACTCCAAATTTACTCCCAATTTACAGCGATTTATTTAGCTTACTTTATTTCAATTTTTAGCGCTATAAATTGAAATAAAGTAAGCTAAAACAGATCATCTTTGTCAGATAACGGAATTCACCAAAATTTGGGTTACAGACCGAAATACAAACAAATACCTCAAAATTGTAACTCACCTACAAAATAAAGAGTTACACACCTCTCTTGCTTAGCTGTTTAAACTTAACTGCATGGCACGCATCGATCGCTGTCTCGGAATCTAGTTATAAAACCCTTTCTGATGGTCAGAGTTTCTAAAAACATATTACTTTTTATTAGAATTGATATTGATTCAGTGGTCTATTCAGTTATCAAATGATTATATTTCGTGGTTACTTATCTTGACTGGGTGGTCATCTTCGACAACTCTATAACATCAAATGTAAGGCGTCCTTGGTCATTCATGCTCACCTGTCGATGGACAAACAAAAATTGTCAAAGATTTATTTGGAGTAGCAAATATTATTTTCCAAGTTCACAATAATAATAATACATCTTTCTTCAACTTTACAACCCAAATTTACTCCCCAGTTTACAGCGATTTTATTTAGATTACTTTATTTCAATTTTTTAGCGCTATAAATTGAAATAAAGTAAGCTAAAACAGATCATCTTTGTCAAGTAACTGAATTCACCAAAATTTGGGTTACAGACCGAAATACAAACAAATACCTCAAAATTGTAACTCACCTACAAAATAAAAGAGTTACACACACCTCTCTTGCTTAGCTGTTTAAACTTAACTGCATGGCACGCATCGATCGCTGTCTCGGAATCCTAGTTATAAAACCCTTTCTGATGGTCAGAGTTTTACAAAACATATTACTTTTTATTAGAATTGATATTGATTCAGTGGTCTATTCCAGTTATCAAATTATTATATTTAGGTGGTTACTTATCTTGACTGGGTGGTCATCTTCACAACTCTATAACATCAGATGTATGGCGTCCTTGGTCATTCATGCTCCCCTGTCGATGGACAAACAAAAATTGTCAAAGAATTTATTTAGAGTAGCAAATATTATTTTCCAAGTTCACAATAATAATAAGACATCTTTCTTCAACTTACAACCCAAATTTATCCCAGTTTGTAGCGATTTTATTAGCTTACTTTATTTCAATTTTTAGCGCTATAAATTGAAATAAAGTAAGCTAAAACAGATCATCTTTGTCAAGTAACGGAATTCACCAAAATTTGGAGTTACAGACCGAAATACAAACAAATACCTCAAAATTGTAACTCACCTACAAAATAAAGAGTTACACACCTCTCTTGTAGCTGTTTAAACTTAACTGCATGGCACGCATCGATCGCTGTCTCGGAATCCTAGTTATAAAACCCTTTCTGATGGTCAGAGTTTCTAAAAACATATTACTTTTTATTAGAATTGATATTGATTCAGTGGTCTGTTCAGTTATCAAATGATTATATTTCGGTGGTTACTTATCTTGACTGGGTGGTCATCTTCGACAACTCTATAACATCAGATGTATGGCGTCCTTGGTCATTCATGCTCCCCTGTCGATGGACAAAAAAAAATTGACAAATATTTATTTGGAGTAGCAAATATTATTTTCCACGTTCACAATAATAATAAGACATCTTTCTTCAACTTACAACTCCAAATTTACTCCCAATTTGTGATTTTATTTAGCTTACTTTATTTCAATTTTTAGCGCTATAAATTGAAATAAAGTAAGCTAAAACAGATCATCTTTGTCAAGTAACAGAATTCACCAAAATTTGGAGTTACAGACCGAAATACAAACAAATACCTCAAAGTTGTAACTCACCTACAAAATAAAGAGTTACACCTCTCTTTAGCTGTTTAAACTTAACTGCATGTGCATCGATCGCTGTCTCGAATCCTAGTTATAAAACCCTTTCTGATGGTCAGAGTTTCTAAAACATATTACTTTTATTAGAATTGATATTGATTCAGTGGTCTGTTCAGTTATCAAATGATTATATTTGGTCAGTTACTGATCTTGACTGGGTGGTCATCTTCGACAACTCTATAACATCAGATGTATGGCATCCTTGGTCATTCATGCTCCCCTGTCGATGGACAAACAAAAATTGTCAAAGATTTATTTGGAGTAACAAATATTATTTTCCAAGTTCACAATAATAATAAGACATCTTTCTTCAACTTACAACTCCAAATTTACTCCCAGTTTACAGCGATTTTTATTTAGCTTACTTTATTTCAATTTTTAGCTATAAATTGAAATAAAGTAGCAAAATGATCATCTTTGTCAAATAAGGAGATTCACCAAAATTTGGGTTACAGACGGAAATACAAACAAATACCTCAAAATTGTAACTCACCTACAAAATAAAGAGTTACACACCTCTCTTGCTTAGCTGTTTAAACTTAACTGCATATGCACATCGATCGCTGTCTCGGAATCCTAGTTATAAAACCCTTTCTGATGGTCAGAGTTTCCTAAAAACATATTACTTTATTAGAATTGATATTGATTCAGTGGTCTATTTCAGTTGTCAAATGATTATATTTCGGTGGTTACTTATCTTCACTGGGTGGTCATCTTCGACAACTCTATAACATCAGATGTATGGCGTGCTTGGTCATTCATGCTCCCCTGTCGATGGACAAACAAAAATTGTCAAAGATTTATTTGGAGTAGTAAATATTATTTTCCAAGTTCACAATAATAATAAGACATCTTTCTTCAACTTACAACTCCAAATTTACTCCCAATTTACAGCGATTTTTATTTAGCTTACTTTATTTCAATTTTTTAGCGCTATAAATTGAAATAAAGTAAGCTAAAACAGATCATCTTTGTCAAGTAACGGAATTCACCAAAATTTGGGTTACAGACCGAAATACAAACAAATACCTCAAAATTGTAACTCACCTACAAAATAAAAGAGTTACACACACCTCTCTTGCTTAGCTGTTTAAACTTAACTGCATGGCACGCATCGATCGCTGTCTCGGAATCCTAGTTATAAAACCCTTTCTGATGGTCAGACAAACTCTAAAAACATATTACTTTTTATTAGAATTGATATTGATTCAGTGGTCTGTTCAGTTATCAAATGATTATATTTCGGTGGTTACTTATCTTCACTGGGTGGTCATCTTCGACAACTCTATAACATCAAATGTATGGCGTCCTTGGTCATTCATGCTCCCCTGTCGATGGACAAACAAAAAAAATTTATTTGGAGTAGCAAATATTATTTTCCAAGTTCACAATAATAATAAGACATCTTTCTTCAACTTACAACTCCAAATTTACTCCCAGTTTACAGCGATTTTTATTTAGCTTACTTTATTTCAATTTTTGGCGCTGTATATAGAAATTAAGTAAGCGAAAACGATCATCTTGTCAAATGTAGAATTCACCAAAATTTGGGTTACAGACCGAAACACAAACAAATACCTCAAAATTGTAACTCACCTACAAAATAAAAGAGTTACACACACCTCTCTTGCTTAGCTGTTTAAACTTAACTGCATGGCACGCATCGATCGCTGTCTCGGAATCCTAGTTATAAAACCCTTTCTGATGGTCAGAGTTTCTAAAAACATATTACTTTTTATTAGAATTGATATTGATTCAGTGGTCTATTCAGTTATCAAATGATTATATTTCGGTGGTTACTTATCTTCACTGGGTGGTCATCTTCGACAACTCTATAACATCAGATGTATGGCGTGCTTGGTGTTTCATGATCAGCTGTCGATGTACAATCAAAAATTGTCTATGATTTATTTGGAGTAGCAATTATTAATTTCCATGTTCTCTATAATATTAAGACATCTTTCTTCAACTTACAACTCCAAATTTACTCCCCAATTTACAGCGATTTTTATTTAGCTTACTTTATTTCAATTTGTTAGCGCTATAAATTGAAATAAAGTAAGGTAAAACAGATCATCTTTGTCAAATATGAATTCACCAAAATTTGGGTTACAGACCGAAATACAAACAAATACCTCAAAATTGTAACTCACCTACAAAATAAAAGAGTTACACACACCTCTCTTGCTTGTAGCTGTTTAAACTTAACTGCATGGCACGCATCGATCGCTGTCTCGGA
>JAJGQC010000796.1:0-84954 GCA_021014325.1 Plazaster borealis | reverse complement strand
CAATTATTGAATTTCTGTAAAAGGGACCAGTGCGACAGTAGTCTCCTCCCAGACCGTAAGCAGTGGCTTAATGGCTCTCAGTCACCAACAACCATAACTGGATTGTACCCTCACTCTAAATATCGTGTGTACGTCACACCTTCTAACAGTGCAGGAGCAGGGGAAGAAGCCACAGTGACAGTCATCACCAACGATACTGGTAGGTGCAGATTTGTATCCTTTTATTTGGGTCGATGGGGCTTCAACCCTGATAAAGAATTCATTTTCCTTCATTGACGAAATGAAATGGTAAGTAAGAAAGATGCGTTTGAAAACGAGGTTTCTTGCATCAACAGTACAACTCGGCTTCCTTGAAACAAAAATAACTTTCTTGCCGCTTAGTAAAATAACAAGTCGGCAAAGTACTTGCCTGAAACGACTTAATAATGTTGTTAACAATTAAACATTAAATGCTTGCATATAACTATTTAACAAAAACTTGTTCTTTTGTTCATAGCTCCTACCGGTCCTCCTAGTAATTTGAAGTCTACCGATGTTACCAACCAAACCATGGCTTTCTCATGGAAACAACCAGTGTGTGGTCAGCGTAACGGCATCATAACCCAGTATCATTACAGACTCACTAACAGTGAAGAAAAACTATTCGAGGAAAATACTATCTCTAGTACAAGGGTGGAATTTACTAGCCTCGTTCCCTTTACGTTATACACACTGTCAGTCTCTGCCAGAAATCGGTTCGCTTCAGGACCAGTTGCTTCAAATACGACTCTAACAAAAGAAGGAAGTAAGTAGTACACAAATATATTAGTATTTGTCGTACAAACAAGCTTATTTCAACAAGCCTATGTGCAAGAAACGATTATCATTATTGATAATAAGATTATTTCAAGTGACCAGCAATTTTAGAGTCGTCAAACACAAAATTATATAGGCCTACATAATAATAAAAAATTCTCCGACGAGTCTATTATAGCTTATGTGCGAAGACACAGGAAGCGACCATGATAAACAAAACTATACACCTTTGAACAATTTTGCCAATTAACTACCCTTCCTTATTTTAAATTATGTTCTCAAAATTGTATAATAAAACAACCTAAAACAAACAAACAAACAAACACACACAATCCAACACCCCAACACCCCTACACCCTAACAATGATTTGCGAAAATGTGGTTAGAACCCTAGTTAAGGCTGTATGTACATGCTCCTAAAAACAAAAAAAATACGTACCTAATTTCACGTTTTTTTAATTAATATCATTAGTATTATTTGTACACATCTTACAGTTCCTCCGCCCCCAAGCAACGTCATTTTTCCAGTAACGAGAAGCGACAGGATCACCGTGGCGTGGAACGCTCCCAGTCCTTCTCATGGCGTCATCATTAGCTACGAGCTCCGCTATTGGAAGACGGAGTCTGGGAACCCGGCATCGGAAGATACAGTGAGGATCACAAATCAACTTGCCAGTCATTACCAGACGAAAAAGGTCGTGGATTTGGAAGGGAGTATAAGTTACTCAGTACAGGTAATACTGTCATCTTTACAACGCAAAACCGATGTCACACTGTTAATATTACACTATATTCTTTTGGATCATTCTGCTGCATACGTTTTAGTTGCAAGTGTTGTTGTTGTGGGTTAATTCTATGGGGCTCCAGGAGTGTCATACCATTTTCACGAGTTAACGAGATAATTTAACTCGCGAAGCCACCTTACTTTATTGAATGATTCAACTAGTCTCGCCAAGACTTAGTAGTCAACTTCCTACCTCTACAAGACTTTTAACTGAACCAAAATAAGTTGACTTACCCCCCCCCCCCCCCCGATTTCAGTAAGTCCTCTACATGAAATAAATTGTCAGGACAAGTCGACTTTTCAGTTTTCAGTAAGTCGACTTGGAGAGATAATTTGTCAGGGCAAGTTATTCGATCGACATCTTAGTTTCAGTAAATCAACTTGCAGAGATAAATTACCTCGTAAGCTGGATAAGTGGTGTGGCACTTTTGTAGAGATCCGTTAAATTCAGAATTATCCAATGCATTCAAACTGAATGAAAATTTTAAATGAAAAACAAATATATAACCAACTTTTTATGGAACAATGTTTCCTTTACAAAAACAACCCTCAAGTAATTAACAATTACACATGGGCCTGCAAGATTTATCTGCAATATATAATACAACTTGGACTAAAGCACTATGGAGAAAAGGGCCTGAGACCAGAAGAATAAGCAGGCTTCAGGTCACTCTTCATCAAATTATTATTTCCATATCAACGGATTTATCCAAAAGACTAGTAGAATCCCCTGTCATATTATACTTTAATGACATTTACCTTTCGAATAATTCTCTTTCAGGTCCGAGCTGAGACAAGTATTGGACACGGTCCATGGAGTGAGATCGCAACAGTCACTACTGAGCCCGGAGGTTACACGCCAATACCACTTTGTTTTAATTAAAGCCCATCGAAACTAAATCGTGCTAAGTATATTTGTCTTTAAACATAAATCTATTACTCCATCATTTTCAGACACAAAGAGTTCATAAATCCACAAGTTCCCCAACTAACCATAGCCACAGAACATTAGAAAGCCCCGTTACTTTGAAGAAAACTGTTGACCAATAAAATGCAAGCAAAACAGCCCGTCACAATTTCCACGTAGACCTAACACTAAAGTATATCTACTGACAAAGACTGGCGTAACAGAGCATGCATAATGGTTCATTTGGGAATGTATGAAATTAATTTCGGCATGATTTTATTGTTTTATTGGATCGTGGGGGCCTTTTTTTCTTACTGTTTAGATCATTTTGAGAAAGGTTTGATAAGAACAGAAACTGTCTCTTTTTACTGATAATAGCCCTCCTGATTTCGGCGGATTGTCAACACTTTATGGAATATATATCTTGATTGCACTTATACAGATTTTCAAAGACTTTTGCGGCTAACTTCCTCTTTTTTCTTCTTATTTTTTATATTTTTTTATCCAATCATGATATAATGCTGACGCGTACAAAAATTTGAAATGAAATGAAGAAAAAATTGAAAACAATCATCTTGTCATGCGTTTTCTTTCAACAGAGCCAAGTCAACCGCGATCTCTGATTGCTACAGAGGTTACTCAGATAAGCATCATACTAAGTTGGGAACCGCCACAATATCCAAATGGAAGAATCGTACATTATATTGTATGTATATGGTATTATTTACTGGTTCATAACCCCCTCAGACACTGTCAAAACAATAAACAAAATTACAGAAGCGTAGGAGGGCGACAAATATAATTTAAGGAATTACTATCTCGACGCAGTGCTTCATCTCGAAATTAAGCTCTGCTGCACACCAAAGAGTAAGGTTTGATGGGCTTTCTAAATGAGACCTTATAGCTGTGCATGACCTCTTGTATTCATTATTCACGGCCAAATCTATTCTTCAAACCAAAGTGTGGAAACCCGGCGGTAACCGGCGGGATCCGGAGTTTGGGGAATGAGGTCTCCACTTAGGATTGTTGTTTTCTAGGATTGTTGTTTTCTAGCCCGCAATGTCATTATTTTCTTACATCATTCCACATAATAATAATAATAATAATAATAATAATTAGTTTTTATATAGCGCTTTTCACGCCCGAAGGGCGTCCTAAAGCGCTTCACATTATTACCCCTGGTCACTGGGCCTTAAATCATTCCTTAAACCATCTCAGCTCCCTGGGGGAGTATACAGCCTTGTGCAACAAATGCGCTACTCGGCTAAATCAATCACAATAACCATCTCTGCCCTCACAGGTACCCATTTACCCGTGGGTAGAGAGAAGCTTATGGTAAAGTGTCTTGCTCAAGGACACAAGTGTCACGACCGGGATTCGAACCCACACTCTGCTGATCAAACACCAGAGCTTGAATCCGGCGCTCTTAACCGCTCGGCCACGACACCCCGTTTACCGGTGCAGAAACCCAATTTCAGTATCAACACCGTATTTGACACTTGTCAATTAGACTTTGTGGATAAGACTGATTTTATTTCAAATAATCATTTTGAAATAGTAAAATTGTTTTCCAAATAGAGGTGTAATTGGTCAAATTAAAGGGCCTAATCTTCACTTTCATTTGTTTGTATAGTGACACAGTCTAAACTCATTAAACCACAGGTTGAGCATCGTGTACTGGCCCGTCCATACGACAAAAAATTCAACTTTGACCCTGACTCGGAATTTGGGAGTCAACAAGTATTGGCTACGTCTTCAATTGGATTCATCGGTAATTTGGAACCTTCCACACAATATCAGGTTCAGGTTCGGGCAGTAAATAATGCCAAGATAAGTGGAAATATTACACAACTGGGCGTCTTCACTGAATTATCAACAGGTAAATATGTAGTATGATATAACTCTGTAAAGTTGTATTGTCTTAAAGGGTATGTATACGTTTGGTAATGACTCTGAAAATAAATAGCAATATAAACTTACATGGTAAGAAGTACAGCAGCTTTGGATAGTAAAATGCATTTTGAGAAACTTTTCACCTCGAAGTACTGCGTTTATTAAAAAGATATCACTTTTATCCCAAACATTTTGAATCTGAAAAGCGTTACTGACAGTAACGTTTCTCAGATTGTGTATTCCAATTGCAGATTATTCTTCCTGCATGGACATAACCGCTCCAGATTTTCTGCAATATCTCAAAAACGCTACCACCTTTTGAAATGAAATTTTCACAGGTTAGTTTTAAGGTATATCTACAACTACATAGGATTGAAACAAACCGTGGGTTCCAATTACCAAACGTATACAATCCCTTTAAACACTTTAGATCCCAAACATAATTCCCGGTACACTTAGCCCGTTTTTTTGCATGTATGCTACAGAACAGTTTTCGAACTGAACCCGATTGTTTTGTATTGTTCTTCTCCTTGCTCGATTCAGATCTTCCTCCACCTGATAAGCCGGCTCTCATCGGGGCGGAGTCGAGTGTCACTTATCTCACCGTTAGACTAGCCACTACCAACACCTCCAAATATATATGGTAATTTGCTTATGGTGAAATGTTATGGGAAGGGGAAGAAAGTATCCACAGTGAATGCGGCAAAAAATACAACGAATTCTACACATTGCTTTGAATATTTTGCAATCCTAGACAGAGATTGGTACTTATTAAAACCATGTAGTGAATGCCAATGTCAGCACGTGATGACATATTTCAAAATTTGTATTGTATTTCGTACACACTGGCCAGCTTATATGCCGCCATATCATAATGCCACACGTCATAGAGGGGTGTCGATCAACAGGGGTCAGTGATTTGGTTAGGAGGGGACAGGACAAATCTCTGCCAGCACCCTTTGTGTACCAAATTGGTATGTCAATTGTCAATGGTGGATGAAACCAACGTATAAAACAATTAATTTAAATTAATTACGCCAATAAAAAAGGTTAAATTAACCCAGGCAATACCCGGACAAGTAAACAGCACAAACAAATTGTTCAAAAATGCAAAATAAACCATCTTAACCTATGGACAAACCGTGGAAGCACGTGCTGACAACATACCCCAAAGCATGTCATCATTGTTTCAAATAATTCTACATGCTCGGATGTCTTCTTTGCTTTTGTTTGCATTTGGAAGTTGTTACCAGATTGGTGTAAGGGACATCAGCAGTGGTTCGACCTTGACAGGCAAAATTTCCAAACGATCTGTGCCTGAATTTCAACACCATGACGAGAATCCCTCTGCCTACGTTGCTGCTGAACTATCGAGAAGACTTCCAGAAAAGTTTGTTGTCGGTGACAACAAAACCTACGGCATTTACTGGAACCCACCTCTGCTAGAGGGCGCTGTGTACGAGATCTACGTCGGTGCTGTCAGCAGAATAAATGAAACGGTACGCAGAAGCATATTATTATATAATCGAAGAAATTAAAACAATATTGTGTGTATATTAAATGTATTATTAATATATAGCTTTGTATTTATAGAACTTCTTCAATGTGAGGTTAGAGCTGGGATGCTACTTCGCAATCATCAATGGAAATAGTTGCTTCTTCTTTTTCTCTTCTTTTTCTTCTTATCTTTATTCTTCTTCTTCTTCTTATTATTATTATTATTATTTTAGTAATGCCATGTTTTTACCCATCAAACTTTATGCCACAGAAAGAGAGCGTGGTTTGGAATGACGAACCACTGATGGTTGAAGGTAAGAAGGATTTTTATTTTAACTAAAATAAACTGGAAGACTGATTTCTGGAGGAAGCCAGATGATCCGAACTTTTTCCCATGGTCTCTGCAATAACGCAATTGCAAATAAGTCGATCCAACAATGGGTGGTAAAACTCGTCCCGGACTATAGGTTTTTGTTTTCCCGCTGGTTGTCCTGGACCAATTTTGACAAGGCCGCTTAGCCAGAGTTTGTTTCATCGTTCGCATCATCCTTTCCAAATAAATTAGCGCGTTCAACATAATATTATAAAAGTAACAAAATAATGGTGACAGTACCTGCAATGGATCACATTCAGTAAAGTTAATTTTAAGAAATCATCCAATTCAAAAGAAGATTATACAATTAAAGTTGTAAGCGTATATAGCATAAGTAAAGTCATAATAAAAGTAAAGTTATATAAGTCTATAGTGAAAGGTCAAAGTGTGAAACCTGTCGGAAACCGGCGAATAACCTGAAGTTGAGGAAAGAGGTCTCCCCTTAAACCTCTAGCACAAAGATACAGTATTTCCGATCAATACTGCTATAAAGCGTGTCAACTGCTGTTTTATGTGGTGGTCGATCGGCGTGATGTTTTTATTTTTAATTATTGTAGTGGATGGAGATTACTCAGAGCCAAAGGCTTCTGCATCGGTCGTTGCCGTAATCCTCATTCTTCTGGTTATAATCATCGTTGTTTTGCTCATCATCGTTTTCATGTAAGTATTGCTTTAGTTTTCTTTTGCAAAGTTTGTATTTTATCGTAATGTATTCCACCTGTCCTCAATTATGTACGAAAAATAGACTTATATAATAAAGTGAGGTTTGCGGAGCAACCATGTATAATTAAAATCTCTTGTATGAGCTGTGGTGGTTCTGAGAAGAACCTGTGGTTGAACAAAAAAATGTTTCGATCAGTCTGCGTTAATCGGGACGCGGGACTCTGTTGTTGTATGCTGTTTAAGTACTGCTGAAGAGGTTTGGCTGTAGGTAGGCATAGCTCAACGGGGTACATAGGCAGGAACTGTAACAGGTTAAGTTCGGCTCAGCTCGGTGATGCGTGTAGGCTGGAACTGGATCTGGTCCCACTGGGAGTGGGTGGAGAGTATGTGCTCACTGAACTGTGTCACTTGGTTCAAGCACAGTAGAAATGGAAACCTTAAGTTGTTTAGCCACTGGTTCTATGCAGAACCACCACAACTCATAAAATGAGTTTAATTACACAGTGTCTCCGCAAAACTCACTTGATCGCATTTTCACCGTGCAAAGTTTCAAATCCTACTTAAGAAGCTTATAGTTTTAGAGGTCAGTTAGAGTTTATAAGCGCATCAAACCTGTTTCCTTTTTTTCTCCGGGATTTAAATCCTAATTTTTAAAGAAATTATACCAACAAATAATGCTGTACCAAGGTCGATTTGAAGGGGGGTTGTGTTGGTTAATTAGAAATTTTGATATGGTAACCAAGCAGATCATATTGCATTATCTGAAAATAAACCAAGCTGCCCTTTCAATATTGGTACGCCCAAATGTTCCTTAACCCACAAATCTCCGCAAAAAAATGATGGATATATGTATACATAAATATAACAAAACATAAAAATGAAATAGACAACAATTTGTTTGCATTCAGACATTTTTCAGAATGCAATAAGCCTTTTTGAGATATGGTGGACACAATGCTACAACACTATAAGGTTTGGGTAAATTTGTGGGTATACACCCAAACCAAACAGTACACTCCTATCACGTCCGCCATACCTCAAAAAGGCTTATGAATAAACCTCAGCTTGATTTCTTAAGGTTAATATGAAGAGTCTCAAGTGTGCTTTTAAGTAATTAAACCCTTAAATCTATGTTGATTTTGTCAACAACTTGTTATTTTATTTTCAATACTCGTATAGAATCCTTATTGTGTACGAGTGCTCTGTACTCACACAGATGCTGTATCAGAAACTCCACGATGATTTCAAAATTAATTAATTTGAATTATGTGCTCAAATAAAAAACGTGTATACTTTGTAATTTGAAGACGCAAATGGAAAGAAGGAAAGGCAGTGGATGGGCAGAATGGTCTGAATGCAGCTTCTCCAAACCCTAATGACTATGCAGGTAAGATGCAGACAATTAGTTCCTGGTTAATTGTTCATTCTTGTCGAGGCAAAGTTTAAGTGGTTGGTATTTAATTGTGTACAGCTATCTTCCAAAAAATAAGTAACTGCCCTCCAAAAGGCTTCTTCAAAAATCTAGAGAACAATTACGAGATACAGTAAATCTTTGTTGTGTAATTTTAACAAAAACAAGAAAACAAATTAAATTCCAAGAGTAATTTTACTTTTTCAGACATTGAGCTTTCAAATCGTGGGTGTGCATCCGCTGACCAAGTTTCCCATTCATCTACTGACAAATCTTCCGGACAGTCGGGCAGTATCCCCGGCCCATCTGAAGCCAAAGCATCCATGAAGGAACAGTCTGGTGCGGGTCCGTCAACATCCACTAAGCCAATGATTAAGCAGAAGCCAAACCTTAAGTCAGACCCAAGGCAAAAAGTGCTGTTAAGGGTGCATCTGCTTCATCTACAGGAGCCGTGGCCATGACAGAACTAGCACGGTTCATTAAAGCAAGGAAATCTGGAAAAATCAATGCATTTCAGCAAGATTTTGAGGTACATTAACTGCGATGTTTAACATTCTTTCTCTGATTCTTAAAGAGGGTCTCTAAGGTCAAAATCAGCTCTGTGGTGCCCTCATTTTTTAATAGATAGAATCCTTAAGAAAGTGGGGAAATTGCAAGGCTTTAACCTCATGTGCAAAATGCCACCGTAATTAATACGGTACCCATCCAGAATGCTAAATTTACTATCATCCAAAAACATCCAACGACGTCACATTTCAAACACAATATTTTCTTTTCTTTAATGGGAAATTGAAAATAAAATTCAATCGAAACAACTGTGAATTAGACTTTTTGACTCTTAACAAATTTCCTCAGTGGATTGTAAGGACCCATTTATTGTTGCCATCAATGTTTCAAGTTTCGCTCGAAAGAATGAATTTTAATTTGAATTTTGAATTTAGAATTTTATTAAAATTGACACACTTCGTGACCCGAAGGTCAAATTACAGAGTCATACAATTGTTAAAAATAGAGGTATATGCCCTCAAAACATGCTCCAATACACATATTTCACACTATGATCTGTTATTCATTTTGGTAAAAGACGCTTCCAGCTGCACCCAACCATCCTCAGACTGTCGCTTTGTGTGATGAGAACAAGAAGAAGAACAGATACAAAAATATTTCTGCATGTAAGTAAAATGAAGCTCAATGGAACAAATCATTTGTAGAGTCTTTATGTTTGACAGATCCTTACAAGTATTTTAATACATTCAAAATAAAAGATAAAGCATGTATTATGTAGTATAATTGGCTTGCGGTAACACCATATATCTACTTTGCTGCGTAGATTTGTTGTTCTTTGATAACTTGTCTTGATACGTAAGCCGCGGAGTAGGTTTCAGGAGACTACCAAGTTCTGAAAAGAACTGTCCTGCTTCTTAACTGCTACATGTTATTAACAAAAGTATTTTTCAACAACACATTGCCATACTTTTCCTGTAGAGATATAACAATATTGTCTTTGCTGGTGATCCGATCTAAAAGTACATGTTAATTGCGGCAGTTTTAAAAGGCCAGGGACATGTTCTTAGTAGGATGATATTGAATTAATAAAAATGTCTCTTTTGGGTGTCCATTTGACCATGCATGTATCCATATTTTAACATGATACCAGGGAGACAGTCAAAAGACACTTTGCTTCAACAATACAAAGATTGTAACGTTTGCTGTACACGAACATCACTCAATTCAATGCATTATCAAATCAAACACGCCAGTTGTGCTTGCCCTCTGTAATGAAGTTTTGATGGGTCAGGCTGTGTACTTACAAAATTCCCATTTGCAAAAGACTTCGTGACAAAAATGACTATCACTTATCATTGGCAGGTACCTTTGTTAAATGACTGTTTGACCTGTATAGCACCCAATATATACAATATAGCTAACTGTTTTGTTTTGTTTTTCCTCAACTCTAAACATGGTTTTGCGTAAAATACAACATCACTGGTTTTGTTTTTAATTGTTTCAGATGACCACTCACGTGTTGTGCTTGAGCCACTGGAAGGAAAACCACATTCGGACTACATCAATGCATGCTACATTGACGTATGTGATATTATTTACATTCCCATGATTCTTAATTCCTAACCATGTTAAAGGCACTGGACACGTTTGGTTATTATTAATAATAATAATAATAATATATAATAATAATAAAAACAAAAATAAACAAAATAATGAAAGAAAAAACACCCTTGTTGCACAAATTTGTGTGCTTTTAGACGCCTGATAAAGGCTTCAGGCCTGAAGGCTTTTTCAGATTCAAATATTTTAGTGAGAACTCTTTCTCAAAAACTACGTTACTTCAGAGGGAGTCGTTTCTCACAATGTTTTATACTATCAACAGCTCTCCGTTGCTCGTTACTAGGTAAGTTGTTATGCTAATATGTATTTTGAGTAATTACCAAACGTGTCCAGTGCCTTGAATATATATATATCGAGTTGACAACTCAACTACTTTTATTTTGATTTTTTTTTCTTCTAGGGATACAAGTTTGATGCCAAGTATATTGCATGCCAAGGTGAGTACAATACATTCGATTTTCAAAGTACGAATTTTCAGCCACTGGACAAACGACCCTAAATCCTAAAATCGAGCCTATTGTTACTGCACGCAGCCCATTCAGACCCAACAACCATTGTGTTGACCAAGGGAAGGTCTAATGAGCAAAGCCAGGCAAGTTTGACCTCTGCCGTGCGGATTGTTCATCACGGCAAGCCATTTCTTTTGTGAAAGCCTGAACCGCCAAGAACGGTCCGGTACCTTGCGGCTCTCGATCAAGCGGTTAAATTGATACGTGTTCCCTAAAAATTAAGACTCGACTTTTCTGACTTTATTGTTTATTAAGACTGTTTGACCATAAACTTCAACATGGATCGTGATGTACCTTCTTATCTTTTCTTTAGTAGAGCACACCTGGTTTTGATATTAAAGATGTATGATTTTTTACGGTTATAAAGTTTACACACTGTTCAGTGTTATATTCAACTACAGTGGTGGACGACCCAGCACCAGATATTTTGATTAAACCCTGGACGCAACTTGTCAGATTTTTAAATGGGGTGAGTTTCATGAAATTGATGTGTACATATATATATATATATATATATATATATATTTTATAATTAGGTCCCAATCAGACGACTGTTAGCGACATGTGGCGCATGGTATGGCAGGAACGTGTTGGGAAGATCATCATGCTCACAAATCTGGTGGAGAATGGAAAGGTTACAAAATTGTCGATTGTTCAGCCTCTGTCTTTTTACAGATTCATTGTAAATGTACCACCAGTGTTTCCGACCTTGTTCCACCTAGCAGGTGTTTGAGCATGAAATTAGGCTTTCTGCTTGTTCTCTCACCCATACACTTATGCTTTGCTGAGATGTAGAACAAAGGGCCATTCCAACAGCTTTATTCCACGTACTGCATCTCTTTGGAACTCCTTGCCTGTTGTATGTTTCCCTCCATCCTGCAATCTAAACTTTTAAGATGAATATCAATTCACACCTGGGTTATTTTCCTCTTTTATATTTTCTGGTTGTAACCCCTTGTCAAGTGTGGCTTTAAGCCTTGTTTGGGGTGAACTTGCATACAAATATATTATAAATCAGTCCACATGCTTACCTGCTATCATCTAGATGTCACATGACGTAATCACTGCAATAAATCTCGGTTTCACAATTTTGTGACTTATAGGATCTGCTATACTGAGAAGTGAGCAGTTTGGGGTGGTTACGCAATGTTTAGGGTCAATCTTTACATACACTTTAACACCCGAAATGGCAGACCATGGGCAGACAGCAGAAGCGTTTGAATTCAGTGCGGGTCGATGATTAAATGAGAAACAATATTTGTTTCACATCTGCGAGAAAACTCCCATCAATATGTTTTTGTATACTGAAGCATTAATTTAAAGTTTTTTTTTATGAAAACAGGATAAATGTGAGAAGTACTGGCCAGACGACGAATCTTTCACTTATGGTGACATTTTTGTCCGAAATGTTGAAGAAAAGGCAAATGCGACCTTTATCTTGAGGACTTTCCACTTGACAAAGGTAAATCATTGTTTTTACCCAGCAAGATGCGTAACGAAACTCACTATCTACATTGTACCGATTATAGCAACAAGAAACTCTCTCCATATAAAGAAATAGAAATTACTAATAATTCTTTTTTTTTAGACGGCTGTTTAAACGACATTTTTACTTAATTGTTTTCTTTCTGTGTCTCTGATGTTTGAAGTTAATTGTAGTCATTATGATACCCTCTTTCCATTGTACAGAGCAGCGAGCCCAAGGGTGAGTACCGTGAGGTCTTGCAGTATCATTACATCACGTGGCCTGATATGAAGCCACCTGAGTCTTCGTCCCTTCTCCAATTTATCGGACGAGTCCACGCATCAGAAACAACCCAGCATGGTCCTACTGTTGTGCACTGCAGGTATAATTACACCTTCCGTCTATGCTCCCGTATCAACAAACTAAATCAGTATTTTTTGCCTCTCTTTACAGTTTGATACTTAATGAAAGCTGCTGTAATTGTAAACTGTTTTTTGTTTTAACTAGTGCCGGAGTTGGCCGAACAGGAACCTACATTGCATTGGATGCCTTAATGGAACAGGCTCAGGCAGAAGGACAGGTCGATGTACTCACCTTTGTGCGTAACATGAGGGACAAGGGCTACCTGATGGTTCAAACTGTGGTATGAGCTCCAAACTAAAAAGTATTCATGTAATTTTTCACATGGAAGTTTTTGGGGTGTTTTAAATTAATGCTCTGAAGTATTTGCTGTTTTAAATTGAATCATACATTCGACATTTAGACGCTAGATAACGTGTCATCAACTCGCATATTTACAGGGTCAGTTCAAATTCATCTACGAGGCCCTGTTGGAGTCCAGTCTGTCGGAGAATACCGCCATCTCAGTGGATCGATTCCATCAAGGTCTTACCAAACTGAAAAAGCGTGATAAGAAAACTGGCACAAACGGCATGGAAGACCAATTTCAGGTATGCTAGAAAATTGAACGTATGAGGCACCAGTAATACATCTGACATAGACACAAATTCTATTGTTTTCATCGCTGTGGAGAAAATGTTTGTTTTCCTTTGTCCCTGTATTTAGCATCCTCCCATATACTTTGTACACAAAGCTCCTTGGGAGCACCCCAGTCTTTAGAATTTCCCTATGGGAACCTTTTGTAGTCGCATTTCTTTTCTTTTTTGTCTCCAAGGTAGTGAATTTTAAAACACAAGTTCTCGTTTTATGCCCATTCTTTCCCCTTTGCACTTTTGTTATCATTGTAATTATTTGTAAAATGTTAAACTGTACTACCTCATTTTATCGTGACAGATGTTAGATACATTCACTGCATCAATGAGTGACGACCAGTGCTATGGTGGGAGGCAGCCTGGCAACGCAGACAAGAACAGATTTGAGGATTGCATTCCAAGTATATTTTCTACTACATTTTAAGTCTTTAATTTAAAGTTTGATAGTCACTGAAACAACGAGTGATTCACACGACGTGATAAACTGAAAAGAAAAACACGAGCCACCTGCTTGAAAAAGACAAATTCGGTGTTAACAATGTAGTTAATCTCTCTGGATTCAAAGGTGATGCTTCACACAATACTCTCTTTTCACCTAAAAAAAGGGTCTCAAATTTACCATATTACCCGAGGCAGCCAAGGTACTAAACCCCTTAATGCTAAAAGTTAAACAAAAAGATGTAAGGAAACCTTCTCGAACAGTAAACATGATGTACCAAGCTTATGATGTAGACTAGTGCAACAAGAAAATTCCTGTCCATGGTCAGTCGCTAAAAAGTTATGGGCAAACCCTGCTAATGGCTTCTTGACAAACTTGTCAACGTTGCTTTTCCTACCGCATTAAATGTTTCTCTAAATTTATATAGCTTGTAAACACAAACAATGTGGGGAAACAATGCAAATAACACAATTACAATTTCCCCTGCCTACATGCCGTTTATTTTACACTTTGTGAACCTTGCCCTGCTAACTGTTTCCCCGAGTAAAACCATCTGCTAAACAGCTTTTTTAAGTTGTGGTTAAATCAAACCATCATTAAGAAAAAATAGAAGCTAACACAAAGTCTGATACCTTGTAGGGGACAGCACAAGACCTTACCTGATGACAACGGGTGACGAAGGTAGTACTAACTACATAAATGCTACATTCTTAGAGGTAAGTGTTAACCAATAGACTAATGACATCGATGGTGTCCAGCCAACTGGATGGGGCAATTCAAGGATATTCATTAATTGATCAGTTTGTATTTTGCTGAGTGCTATGCCGATTGTGTTCATCCGAAAGTGTGATTTTACTTTGGCTATCCAGGGTCCAGAGGCAAGAACTCTTACCTGGCCACCCAAGCTCCTCTCCCCAGCACGTTGGGTGACATCTGGCGGTTGGTGTTTGACTACAAATCATCCTGCATTATCATGCTCAACTCCATAGACAATGACCCGGTGTGTAAACGAACACAATGTTTTCTTTAATTAAAGGCCTTGTACACTATCGGTAAGATCGATAAACACAAATGTTCACAGATTCACACATAACTTACATGATTTAAAGTAAGTAATAGTAGAAAGGGTTCATTAAAACATTTCTGCCTAAAATGCTATCGTTTCTGAGAAATGAGTAAAACAATAGTTTTATCACGCGCGATAAAAACTCGATGTTTGAAAAAACAGAAAACACATAAGGTCTCTTTTCACTATTTTCTCGTGACCTCGATGACCATTTGAGCTCAAACTTACACAGGTTTGTTTGTTCGTGCATAATGTTGAATCACACAAAATGTGGACACTGATTTTGAGCTGTTACCAAAAGTGTACAATACCTTTAAACAATTCTTCTTCAAATTAAATTGCCTATAAACAATATTACTTCACCATTGTTTAAAAGATTGCATTACATTGACAAATAACTAATTATACATTGTTTTCGCAAAACAATAACTTCCTTCTGGAAAAGGAAAAGGTTATATCTTAATTGGAATTTAAGCTGGTATCTTAGCTTTGCCATATAAAACATATTTTACTGTTGGGTGAATGTAAAACGTGAAATTTTAAACCCCAAAAAAGTCGACTTGCCACTACAGTATAGTACAATGTAAGTAGACTTTGTTAGCACGTTTAACGTATTATTATTATTGTTATTATTATCATTATTACTTGTTATGTTTTACTTATGAAATAAGCAAACGGAAATTACTCATCTATTGTTTTGGTTTGTGGCACTCCTCAGAGCACCCCACAGTACTGGCCGGAGGATGACAGTATGAGCTTTGGGCCACTGACTGTCAAGTTGCTGAGTGTGGATCAATGCGATGAGGACATGATCGTGCGACAATTCGGCATCATGTACCCACTTAGAAATGTCAGTATTTGTTGCAACATAGAGTTATTTATAATTATTTAGTTTGTGTACTTTTAAATTGAACAATATAAAAACAACCATTGGAAATTCTTTACAGAATGGTTATGTAAGACATTGTCTTTTAAAAAGGTCATATTTCGGTTTGTTGGTTGTTTGGTATTTTTTCGTGGAAGGGGGTGTATAGAAATATATAATAAAACCGGGGTTTCATCTGTGTATCTTCACCTAATGGTACTATTTATTCTGATCTAATCTCGCACAAAAGTAATTATATATATTTGTTGTTTTATTCCAGAACAATGAGGTGCAGACTGTATGCCACATCCAGTTTCTGCAGTGGCCCACAAAGAAGGACATCCCCAGCTCCCCGTCTAGTCTCCTTAGATTGATTGAGACTGTCAACATGTGGACAGAGGATCATCCTAATGGGCCACTCACAGTCCACTGCATGTAAGTCTCATGTAACTTCCGCTTGTTTTTCATGAGGTGCTTGGCTAGTTGTAAATGTGAATGATTAAAGAAAGGTACTGTTGGTTAACAAGATGATTCAGTTTTATTTTTTCAAATTAGTATTTACCTAATTGTCGGTGGCCATGAAACATGACATTTTGTGCTAGAGTTTCTCATTTCATTGTTACTATATACATTGATTCTCTTATCAGTGATGGGGAGGGTTGCAGTGGGACATTCTGCGCCCTGATCACCCTCTTAGATTGCCTAGAGCAGGATGAGATCATTGACGTCTTCCAGGCAGTTAAGAAACTCCGGTCAACTCGAGCTGGAATGGTCAAAACATTGGTAAGAATATTCAAGTGGTCCCTTAAACACCAGAACAATTCCCTTGACTTAGCTGAGGAATATAAATAACTTGGTGCTTGTTTTTAAACCCACATCTTTCGCTCGACTGTATTGTTTTAGAGAGAGAAAGACTGATGTTGCGTTTGCAAAGTAGAACTTAAGTTGATTTAAGAACTAGATACAAATATATGATTTGTAGGGGTTTCCCCCATGATGAAATCAAAGTGTTAACTTTTGTTTCCATGTTTAATTAAACAGAGTCAAGAGTGGAACTAGGTATAGAGCCCGACGGATGGCCTAAAAGAAACAAAGTTTCTGTCGAAGAACTCTCCTCTGTAGCTTGAACGCACATGCATAATATATATAATCGTTCTATCACGTTATAATAATGTCCATTTTGACAAAAAATTATGTAACAAATAATACAAAAATACATCTGAAAATGTATGTTTGCCATGTAAAGACTGGAAGTCATGGGGGTAGTCTGTACGTCAAATGGTTTGGTTCTAATGCATTTTTCTGTTATCGTTAATTACCTATTAATTGTATTCTGTGGTTCCATTTCAGGCTCAGTACCAGCTGTGTTATCAAGTGGTCAAGTTGTATCTGGATATAGCCTCATCTTCAACCATCTATGAGAACGTGCACCGTTAAAGGGGCACATTGCATTCCTTCAAATCTCAAAATGTGCTGTTTTGAATTGCTTTTAGTGCTTTTCAATAGTTGTTCATGTACACACAAAAGTTTGTAATTAGTCAAGTATATAGTGATTCAAAAACATAAATGTTGCCTCTTGAAATATAAACAGCGGAATATACGGTCAAACATTTCGTTCCGTCATGAAATTACACAAAAAAACACACAATTTCAAGGGTTATTTATGTGAATCATTATATTCTACTTTTAAAATGTCTTTCCAACCATATTCATTTAAAAACAAACGCTTTATATAGCCCAAAGCGCCCAATCAGAAGAGGAAGGCAATCACAACCTCCCTTTGATCATAGTCCGAAATGTTTGTTCAGATAATGTTGAGGAGGTTACAGTATTTACATGATTACTTGAGAACGATTAAAATGTGGTTTGTGTAAATACAAGTTAAAGGGTCATGTCCCCCATGAATGACTTTACAATAACCGTGGCAATATTTCATGAATACGGAATTGGATAATGCCCTAAAGGGCCAGTCCATTGCCCCTATATCGAAAAAACAAAATAGCTGTGCAAGTGCAAAAATGTCTCTAAGTCAACGGTATGCAATGTTAATTTGATATGCTTAAATGTTAAGTAAAGGCTATAAGCGGAAATAAAAACACGGAAACAAGTTAAATATTTTACTGAAAATTAAGGTTACAACTTTGTCACAAACTTCTTCTTTGTTCATGACAACTAAAGGACGCATCACAAAGACTAGCACTGTAGTTCTGTTTTAGAAGAGGGAATAAAACTGGGTGTGGAAAAACCAAAGAAGGAAACGTAAGCCAATTCAAAGTGGGATTCTAATCGGAATCTTTAGATAAATGATATTGCAAGAATGGCACTACGTCAACCTGACACTTAGAAAGAGCGCTAGTAAGGATGTGAAAGGAGGGAAGTTAGGACATAGCAAAACAGGAGGGGGGAAGATGACATAATTTGTAAGGTGACTGAAATTTATAATAGTGGACATGATATACTTGCATGAGAAAATTTGATTCATACTTGCTTTAAGACATGTTTAATCATTCATATTACGCATACGCATTGAGTTAGTTCACATGTAAAGCATTTTACTAAGCTTTAAGTGTTGGGTTTTTAGTTTATATCGTCTATTTTCACTACCGGTACTTCATTGATGTTTGTTTCTTTGATGGTTTGTTTTGTTTTTGTTGTTGTTTTTTCTCATTTTTGTTTTTGTTTTTTTTGAAAACGAGTGATACTGGACAGTGCAAATAAAGTTCGTCAATCGGATAGCCATGGCTAGAAAGACGTTACAGGGGGGGGGGGGCTGATTGGTTTAATGGGAGGATAGAGACGGATGATTTACAAATAGACTGTGCAAGTCTCGCGCGTATCGGAACGAGGAAACACGTTAAAAGAAGAAATCAAAGCTATATTTTAAATTATATCACAGAAAAAATCTGAACAACAAAAATAATCATTACAATTTTTATAAAATCACTTTTGGCTTTTATAAATGATACACGAATAATTTGTTAATTATTATTGAAATAAAATTTAAAATCTGGGACAAGGATGCTTATTTGATCTTAACTTTTTAGAAACCACTTTTGTAAATCCACGCCCGAATAATGTGCAATTACTAAAAGCACGGGCGTAAAATTGATGTGTGACGCAGTACATATAGGACACTGACGCCTCAAGGAACATAGACTGCAATGAAAAGGCTTATCACACATCAAAAACAGTTAGCGTATACAGAAGTTTTGTGATCGGAGGTGGGCACATAATTCTTGACTTTTTGCAGTAGCCGGAAGCTGAGGTCAAGTTTAATTATCTGGTTTTCTTCGTAATATTGTTGAATTAATTTTACTTTCATATTGTGTATCACTGAGTAATGTATTCCCAACATCATATACAATTTTCATGATCATAAACTACGTTAAACTAAAATAATTGACGAAACAAAATTTCGCCAATACGTAAAACTCCATATTGTTTGAATACGCCCGAGACTTGCACAGTCTATAGTGTATTAGCAATACTCCCACGAAACCGTCTGGTACATAGTTATTTGCTTTTGATGGTACGCATGTTTAATTATTAATTACTTACACAGATGACTTAAGATTATTGTTACAGAGCATTTACTCAGCTGTTAATTCTTGGGGTTTTCCTCCATTCTCTAATTGACGGTTTATTCAGTTATTTTGGTATTTTGAATTGGCGTGATAACATGCGTGTTATTTTCCAAGATTGTTCACGGCTCAAAAGACACTTCAGACAATTATTGATAGAAAAGGTAGAACAATTGTTTTTTTATCACACAATCATCTTATCCCATCAATTAAGTCGTTGAATGTTGAAGTTTCCAAAAAATATTTATTCAACAATGTTATGTTTCTTTATGATTTACTAGTTCATACTAATCAGATGATGCGTAGATTAATTTCACGATATACTTGATTAACTGGTATTTTATTATATGCTACCTTTAAAACAACGAATGGAAAAGACAATTTCAGGATCACCAACGGCGGTGGGTTCTCGTGACGATTGGGGAAGTAAAGTGGAGTTTGTTTGCCAAGCATTTCAAAAGAATCCAAAACCTGTACTAATTGTAGTATAACAATTATTGTTCGTGGGGGTTTCTTCCTTTTGTTCGTTATTTTGATGGCAAGGGTATGCGTAAAATATAAGTACGTTTTAATTATACTATCAAAACGCCTAATGCCAATTGGAATTACAAAAGTATGTACATTTTTCTGTTTAAAATGCAAATTATTCATGAAACGGGCGCCATTTTGTCATCCCAATCCTGCCTCAATCAGCTCTTTCAGAAGGGCGTGCATCATTGGACCACCTCCAATGAGGAGTATTATGTATTGCAATATGCAATATCCGTCGCATAATTTTCAGACTACTCTGAAACCCTGCGAGCTTAATGGTACCAGATTACACTACATTATTCATCTACAGGGCGCTGCTGTTACCGACAGTTAAATGGAAAAGGCGCTGTTTGCACTAATCAAAAACATGTTGTTGTTTTTTTTACTTTTGAAGTTACTTTCTCTTTTGAGGGTCATTAAAAACATTTAAATACAAGTGCAAACAAATTATATATCTCTGGATGTTAGGTTTTTGGGGTTTTTAATACAGAATATATCCTGCTTGGATATGTAAGTAAAGGCATTGGTTGACTTATTCGTATAGCTGAACAGGCTGAAAATTGTCCTGTCTGTTTAAAATATTTTAGTATAAAAATTATTAGTAACTAATTAGTGATATTTAGAGGACAGCTACAGCTACAGCTATGGTGCCGGTTTGCAGCGATGAATGAGCTGAGTAGGAACAAGAGTGAACAACTTCTCAGTCACCATTGAGAAACCAGACAAAAGCAATCATTAGCAATAATTGGCTAAAGATAGTGTTTCTGATCACAGATCTTTAACTAAGCTGTGTACTTTGTAGCTATATACAAACAGGTCTCAACACCACTGCTTACCTAGCATAATATGCAACTTCTTTAAAACCAATAACTGTTTTGTTAAGTTATTGTTAAACACTTGATTACATTCCAGGAAGCAGAATTTAGTTTATGCAGTCTAAAACTTCAAATCCGGTTTTTAAGAGTAGTTTTATATTTTGACTAATAGATTTAAGAATATCTCGTACTGTTAATATTGTATCGGACCATATGCAGTTTAATCGATACACCTAATAAACATTTATCAAATGAGCTTATATTACTGATTCGTGTACTTGTTATTGTGGTCGTCTGTATCAATGCTGTGCGTGATGTGGACATGCACGTTGGGTTTATTGTGCTCTTTTGTTGTCCCTCTAAATCAATTTGCTTCATTTAACCGTCTCATCATATTCTGAATGTTTTGCCGATCCCTGCATACAAATTTCGCAGAACATCTACATTTATGCGAATCAAGATATTGTGTCATTTCAATTTGTGGCTTCACAAACGAGACCAAATGGCTCAAAGGCAAAAAAAAATTAAAGTTAAACATTGTTCTTAAAAAGACAATATTAACTTCAAAATAAATTGTCATTTGGCCATGTTTAGGAGGGAGGGGTCTACGTATACGAAACCAACATGATTCAAAATTGATGAAGACATCCTTAATAGCATGCATCAGAAAGATGGTAATCTGTGTTAGTCAATAGAGCATGTTTCACAACGTAGGCCTACTAGCCACAATACCTTTAGGCCTACTTGTCGTGTTCATAAAAGCTGTTACAACAATATCAATAATGAATATTCATTCTCTTAACCGAACAGGATTGGACCAATCTATTTAATTGCAATCTCAATTTGGTTAGTTTATTACCTTCGGTGATTTGGATGGGAGGTGGATGGCATGATAAAGGTTGATTTAACCACAAACTAATACACCATAAGAAGTCAAACTAACTTAACCTTTAGATACTACCATGCTTTCATGAACTAGAATGGGAATTGTTAAGAATATTGCTGTTCGTGTGTGGAAACAGTGTTGGTAAATCAACAGTTGGTGAATCCTCTTTTAAAGTAGCAATCTTACGAAAACTGCAAATTTATAGCGCAAAAATAGATTTTGTTATTACTTTGGACACTATCAAAACAACGTTATATGTACATAGATATAATATTAAAACAAAAGCTGCACAGGAAAAAGAAAATAATCAAAATTTAGTTTAAATAGCTGCATTGCAGGACAAAGCAATTGCCTGGGTTTAATTAAGGCTATACCTGTATCTTTTAAAGTTAAACCAGTGTTTTGAATTTCAGCATTGTTTAATAAGGTGGATCTGAATGTTCATCATATTGTAAACAAATACAACATCATTTTTCAGTAAGTCTCCACTATAGCCAAGATTCTGATGTTTCTTTACAGCCACCACAGCAAATAACAAACTAAAAACTGCTCTAGATTGCTATTGTATTATACTGTAAAAGCAAAGTAAAACAGTCTCTGGTATAAGATCCGGGTTGTCCTGAAAAAACTGTATCATCTGGTGTGCTGCGCTGACAAACCTCATAGGTGCCTGGAAGAGCAAAAAATTGCTTGATCAAACCATCCATTTAACGGAGAATGGGGTAGCAGTGATGGTGGAAACTTCTCTGTTGTTTACTCAACGGCCGGTGCTGAGACCCCGAAGTGACTTGAATACATGCTGTAACAAAAACGGCTGATGGCCAGAGAATGGTCACGAATGATCGCTTCAGAATTCGCTCGTCCCCAGCGCCTTGCCTTAACCAAAGGCGCTGGGATGGGCAAACGTATCAAGCACGCTCATTGGTAGGCTATATCCCGAAAATGCTCAGTCCTATCATGCATCACGCTCACACTGCTATGCACTGCACGCATGACGTACTTCCTGAACAAGAATCTGTGCAAGCTGATTAGCCCATCCCAGCGGTCCTGGATAGACCCTGAGCGGACTCAGATCTAATTTATCTGGAATGCCATTTAAACTTGTTTATAAACTGTTTGTTTATCATTTAAATGTAATTTTGATAAGTGTACACTTCTGAATCGTTCGCAATTGTTTATCAAAAAATTAGTCCCCAACCTCAAGGTTTTGAAAAACTAGAAACACTTCTGCTGTTGACGGCGTGCTTCAAAATGACAACACTTTGAGGTCATTGTTTGGGATGTTGCTTTTTTATACCTTCAGGCGGCAACACAGCGGCTATACAAAACGGAGCTACCACAGATGACGTAACATGACTGATGACGTAACAGGGCTTTCAACGAATCTTTCTGAAAAGCATCGGAGAAGGGTATTCGAAATGATTGTTTTTTACACAATTAAAACCTGTTTAATTTATTAAAAAACATTTTAAATGAATTTTAGCAAAGATCACTTGTTATCGTTTTCGTTCAAGTGTTCTTTAAGGCTGGCCCAGGTTAAAGGTTCAGAGTCACAACTTGCAAAGCCCGTCGTTATAAAGTTTTCTTGTACAGCTTTCTAACCACACATTGTAATACATGTTTGTGAAACTGTAACATATTTGTTGAACTACCGTACTTCTTTTACAATTATTCAAAATATTATCTTTAGAATTGTAAGTATTTGAAAAATATAATGTCGAAATTAAAACGGTAACTCATACCGGTCAATTCCTTAATTTTACTTATACTTTAATGTGTATGTTTAAAAAAACTACACGCTATAGCCTTATGTGTGTTAAAATCACGATCCATCATAATCTTGAAATGATGCGATGTGTGTTTTTTTCCTCATACTTGTATTTAATTATTTATTTATTCATTTATTTATTTATGTGTTTATTTATGTTCACTGAAACACACAGATGAAGTAAAAACACTTTTATCGTGTTATTATTTAGCCCTTGTTTTACATAACTCACATAGTTTTTTTTATCTGGTTTATGTCAACTCGAATGCGGAACTATAGCGAATGACAGGATGTCCGAATTGTTTTAAGAGGAACTATTTCGTGTTTATAATCCAACGGAATGTATCCCTTCATTCCAGGATCATGAGACGTCCTTGGTGTTATTGGCAGCAATCCAACTCTACCATTAACTTAAAAACAATAATAATTATGATGTCTTGACTATAGCTGACAAAATGAATTCCTAAATTCCATATTTGGGGGCAAGGATAGTTTCTTTACAGACAATGGTTAAGACTTCAAGCGACTTTCATATTAACACTTCATCAGCAGGCCCGTCATGGCAGGTCGGTTTCATGCCCAACTCGAGTTTCTCGTCATATTTATTGGAATATTTGAAGGTAAATTCTGACTAAAATCAAAAGTAAAAATTGTAATGCCCTACATTGTTTCTTGATTAGGATTAAATCAAAGTTACTTGCGGGTACAGCAATGTTGAGTAATCTCTCTTTTGTGAGCTGTGGTGGTTCCGAAAAGAATCAGAATTTAGAAACAGTTTTGAAGCTTGGGATAGTGTAACACTGCTCGTCTTCAAAATATGTATACATTGCCCACATGGTTGTCACCCACAAGTTACTTTATCTCTGCATACTTACACCATGCCAAGCTTTAAAGGCACTGTACACGTTTGGTAATTACTCAAAATATATATTAGCATAATATAGGTAACGAGCAACGGAGAGCTCTTGATAGTATAAAACATTGTGAGAAACGGACTTCCTCTGAAGTAAGTTTTTGAGAAAGAGGTAATTTCTCACTAAAATAATAAAATACTTCTTGCAAGAAGCCTTTTGTTCCTATCTGAAAGCACACACATTTGTACAACAAGGGTGTTTTTTCTTTCATCATTTTCTTGCAACTTCGATGACCAATTGAGCCCAAATTTTCACAGGCTTGTTATTTTATGCATATGTTGGGATACACCAAGTGAGAATACTGGTCTTTGACAATTACCAAACGTGTTCAGTGCCTTTAAGTCATATTTGTCCATGGGAGTTTGAGCAGAACGTAGGTATCTCGTTGAAATGATTCCTCCTAACTGAAAAAGCACTTTATATATATTTTTTATTCACATCATCTAGTTTCAATAAGACACGATATGACCAAATCCGATGGTCATGTTTTAGTGAAAACGTCGGTAAACAATATTATATTTAAAGGTTAGTTAACGATTTTGTGCAAATATTATCAAACTCAATGTGACAATCGAAATGGGCAGCGGTGTCCTCTTAGCATTTCAGAAAGAACTGTTTCTCTAGAGGATTGATACAGTTATAAAGTTTAAAGTTTTCAATTCAATTGTTGTTGGTTTGTTGTTATGTTTGTTTGTTTTTTGTGGTGCTGGGTTTTTTCTCTGCTTTTTTCGGGTGGGGGTGGCTCCTTATTTTTCCTCGATAACTAATTATCTTGTACTTGGCGATTTTTTCGGTACTCTTACATTTAACATATTTCAACGACTTACAATCAATTGAAAACAATTCAAAAATAGATAAAATTAAATCATTGTTATCCGTTGAGTCATGGTCTAACGAATGCACCTGTCATTTGGGGAAAATATACGAGAAACTGAAAGCCCGCCATTGTGGCTGTAAGCATAACAAGTATGTTGGAACATTTGGAAATTAAAGATTCTAAAAACTAAAAATATCTTCAAAAAAATACCGTCTACTATGTCGGAACTACTAAGAAAAGCTAAAATAAATATTTTGACGAAAAGAAGTTTTCCGACTACTAGGCCTATGTCTGAAGAGCTAATAAAATCTTGACGGAAACAATAGCTGTTCCATCAAGCATCAAAAACTATCACAGAGGGTTTTGGTTGGTGAAACAAAAATGATATATAATATCATACTGAAAATTACATGTAATAACTAATGTTCAGTTTGGTCGTAAACCCTAATAGAACTCATTGAACTTAGTGTTTGCGCCGAAAAAACAGGTCAAAACGGCGTAATGTTTGCAAATGGGAATAAACTGTCAATTGGCATTCTTGTATGGCTGGACAAACCCATTGTACTAACGTAGGGCACCAATGTCATTGCGTCCACACGTTCAACTTCTGATGCCAGCAGCAAACTCGGCCCAATCCCCCACACAGTACACAGCATTTAGCGTTTTAGCAATGGTGCCCCGATTTACCAATAATGTTAATTTGTTTTCCAAATGATTTATGAAAGATGGGGAACTGAAATGGGATGTAAACTAATTAAGATATGCTGGTTACAAGATTGACTAAATAAGTATTCACCTCGCTGAAACGAGCTGAATTATTTAGATGTTACGTCCGACATTAGTCGGAACAGCTCTTGTTTTCGTCAAGATTTGTATTTGCTATACGATACAAAAAGGCCTTTTTGTCCACCCTTGTAAGTCGCCTCCTTGTACCGTATAAGATCGACCAGCTCCAGGGAGGATTCAAAACTTACGAACCGAGTATGACAAAGCAAAATAATGTTAACTTGGTGGTCGTGGGTGCATAATGTGTGTAAGATGATTGTTAACTCGCACAGTCCCCCCCCCCCCCAGTTCACTTCAGCAGCGATCGACGCCCTGCCGAGTAATACGTGATAATTGTATACATGCGAGTTAAATCCACAATAAACAAATTGTTGTTGTATTTTGTTTCAGGTAGCCTTTTCAGACTTCATTAGTGTGACAGTGTCGGATGCAGCCAAAACACATACCTACATCGCAAGCTATATCGTACTGGATAAAGAAACAAGACCCGGCAAGCGTGAACCTATATTCTCACGGGCAGTAGGATGGACCGATGCCAATGAGCTAATGTCTGCATCGTTGCCGGACAATGTCAAGAGGAATATGAAAAAAATTGGGAGCAGTGACGAAAGGAGTATTGGATTTTTCAAATGGAAATTCGGTGTTGAAGAAGTCACGATGGTCAGTTTGAACCACTCAGGTGAGAAACTTTTTAATGAAAACAACTTTGTAGAAGCTCGATCATATGGATCACAATTATAAAAGCCAGGTCCCGTGTCTGTCAACCAATTTGGGCCTTTATGATAGAAAATGTTGTCTTTTTTGTAACTTCAACCAACATGTATTGGCATTATGAAAGACCAAATAATTTTATGGGAAAATAAAATATTATCCAACCCCATATGTTTGACAAAAGGGTGTGTTTTTACCAAAGCTTTCGACCGAGTTAATCATAGAATCGATATTGACCCTTAACTCTTGGAGTAAGAAAGTCTCTAGTGTCTGATATGTCATTTGTAGCTTTTTAACGGATAGGACATTGAGTAATAAACTCAATGGTTACCTCTATGCATCTCAGCATATTACGTTTGGTGTACCCACAAGCAACGCGTCTTGGGCCTGTCCTTTTTATAGTACTTCTCAATAATGCTTCTTCGGATTGTCCTAAGGTGGAAATATGTAGATGACCTTAAATTGGGACAGGTTATAAAGTATAGGCAGCATTCAACTTACAACAAATTTTAAACAATCTTTCTGATTGGTGTAAACATAGTTGTGTTTTACCCAAACCAAGCAAGTGCCAAAACATGACTGTCTTTAATTTGTATACCTCGTATATCAAACTGCTATGGGTTACTCTACAGAACGATTTAAAATTAAATATCCATGTAGATGATATTGTTTCCAGAGCCTCAAGGAAGTTATACTCCTTATCCTTGTTGAAAAGGGCAACGGTTGACCAAAATGAACTGTTAGCTATGTTTGATGGCTATAGTAGACCAGTACTTTAATATGCTTGTCAATTATGGCATGCGTCATTTACACAAAACAATGTGAACAAATTGAGAAGGTCCAAAAAACGTGCATTCAACATTATTTTTGATTTTTGGTATGCAGGTTTTGATAAATACATTATCTGATTTCAATTTAACTTCTCTCCGAGAAAAAAGGACAAAACTTATTGCAGAGAGAGAGAGAAAATTCTCAACTCAACAAATTTCGTTATTTGATTCCCCCAGTTAAGCATACGTATTAGAGTTCTTAGATCCAACGCACAAGCTTCCTTAAAGGGTCTGTATACGTTTGGTAATGACTCTAAAAATAAATAGCAATAAAAACTTACATGGTAAGAAGTACAGCAGCTTTGGATAGTATAATGCATTTTGAGAAACTTTTCACTTCGAAGTACTGCGGAAAAAAATATATCACTTTTATCCCCAAAATTAAAATCTGAGAAGCGTTACTGACAGTCACGTTTCTCAGATTGTGTATTCTAATTGCAGATTGTTCTTCCTGCGTGGACATAACCGCTCCGGATTTTCGGAAATATCTCAAAACGCTATACTACCTATTGAAATGAAATTTTCACCGGTTAGTTTTATGGTATATATCTACAACTATGGTTTGAAACAAACACTGGGTTCCAATTACCAAACGTATACAATCCCTTTAACCATTCCCTTTTGTAATACGGACAGATACATCAATTCTACAATACCTGCTCTAACTCCCCCCTGAATGCCAATTTGGGACCTAGAAGTGGGTTGTAACAATGAACGTCATTGTCACTCCCCATTTTAAATGTTCTATTCTTAACCTTTTTCAATTTACTGTGTATTGCTGGTTGCCACTCGGCTCTTGTGCTTCTTGTAATTTGTAATTTGTAACTTTTCAAATATTCTAAAGCATGTTTTTCTTTAATCCTTGTGCATTGAACCGATTTTGGCCTTTGGGCCACTGCTTCAAATATTTAATGTAATAATAAATGAACCAGTTAATATTACATAATATTATTGAAAGAGGTCAAATATTTCGTAAACAGGGAGACGTGACCGTGGGCTATTAGGTCAGGGGAAATGGTCCAACGAGCCTGCGCCAGCCCATCCCAACTCCTCTGGTTCATGGGCGCTTGGACTGAGCAAAGAAAGGACCAAACTTTGAAGGCAAAATATGTGTTCAGTGAAGTTTTAGTTTCCCATGCACATGACCTTCAGTTTATTATTGACTGCAACTGTTTTTGTCAAAATGGCGACCGTTAGAACACAAACGTCCAGATGAAATGTTCACATTCTTGACCTATCTAGGTATACACAATCCTTAGTGCAAAAAAGGAGAAGTGTAAACTGTTTTTGTCAAAATGGCGACCGTTAGAATACAAACGTCCAGATGAAATGTTCACATTCTTGACCTATCTAGGTATACACAATCCTTAGTGCAAAAAAGGAGAACTTTTGATTTTGGAATGTTTGAAATTATTTGCGAAATCAATAGGAAAATGTGCATTGGCAGAGCATGCTTGAAAGCTTCATTTTTTGAAAAAAAGTAAATGAACAAAATTGAACAAATTATAGATCTTGAAAATGTTAGCATATTTAACTATCTCTTCTATGGCATTCATACATCAGTCAAATATTGGTAAGGTTACTTTATTGGTGTATGACCTTTCTTTGTTTCACGCTTTGTGAGTGATCAACCGTAACGTGTAACCCTGTTTAGTCTGGGTTCATAAAAATAATAGCATAACAAATCTAGAAGATTTGTCGTACTTTTACTATGTGTGCGATCCGATCCATGTACATACCGTCCAATCAGTTACCATTTTAAAATTGTATAAAGAAAAAGGAAAAACGAACCCTGTACCCTTTACCGTTCTTAAATCTGTGAATGAAAAAGGAAAAACAAACCTTTTACCCTTTACCGTTTTTTAATCTTCAAAAGGAGCACAAAAAAACGATCCCCTTTACCCTTTTCCGTTTTTAAATTTTCAAAAGGAAAACAGAAAAAACGATCCCCTTTACCCTTTTCCTTTTTTTAAATTTTTAAAAGGAAAAAAGGAAAAAACGAACCATTTCCCCTTTACCGTTTTTGATTCTTAAAAAGGAAACCAGAAAAACACTGGCCTTTACCCTTTACCGTGTTTGATTCTTTAAAAGTAAAAAAAGAAAAAGAAACCCTTTACCTGTTACCGGTTTAAAATCTGTAAAAAGGAAAAAGAAAAACCGAACTCTCCACCATTTACCGTTTTAAAATGCAAAAAAAAAAAAAAAAAAAAACTCATATTGTTTTACTATTTTTAACTCCATTATAAAGAAGAGGAAAGTAAACCTTTCTTACCTTTTTATTGTTTTTGACTCCTTATTAAGAAAAAGACAAAGAAGAAACGAAACCTTCACCTCTCACCGTTTCTGAATTTTTATGAAGAAAAAGGGAGAAGGTATCCACTACCGTATTCCTGTTTTGTGCGTAAGCCGAAAAGCCGATTTTTTTTTTCTTTCTTTTGAGTAATCCCTTAAATATAGAAATGAAAGCAGCACACCTGTATTTGTTTCTCCTTATTCAACTGAGACAAGTAACAGAACATTGTATATATTTCTTTGCTTTTCTGCATAACAGAAACACGAACAACTAAAACCTATCACCAAACTTTTTGCCAACAACAGGAAAAGGAAAAACGAAACCCTTTACCAGTTTAAGCCCAGCGATACCCGAGTGCAGCCGAGTTCACGAACAAATTTCGGCTGTTTCCGGAAAAAAAAAACTTTTCTGCCGATGCATGACGGGAACACGTGCGTTAAAAAGTTAGCTGACTGCTGCAGCTGTGTCACCACCGTCGTTTTACTTTTGCGTAGGCCTTCATTTTGATTGTTTGTTTTTTTGAGATGGAGACGTTTACACTCTTCAGAGGAAGTAAGCGACTATCCTTAAGAGAGGATGACATGACAACTTCAAAAATCAGCCGTATTTTTCAGGTGCGTATCCATGATTGATATTGATTAAATATAGGCTAGTTTTACTTTTTTAAAGTAATTTACAGGCCTAACGAGTAACGTTAACTATGAAATGTAGCCCTGTGCTGTAATTTAGATCAAGCAGCAGTTGTTTTGAGTGTTTTTCATTCATTTCTTGACGATATTACCGATTTGAAAACGCCCGTTAGCGTAAAAAATTGTCAATGCCAATTGCCATCATATCGGGACTGTGACAACTTATTTGATTATTTAACCAATTTCAACTACATTACGTCACAAAGACATTATTCAATTCTTTTTAAAGCCAGTATTGTTCGTAACAAATTCAGTTCTAGTTTGAAATTACCTTGCTACTCCTCACTTTATAAATTTAAGATTGCTGTCCCATGATATATCTATTTTCCAAAGTGTTACAAAGCAGAGTTCACAAATTAAGGTTTTAGATTTTTATTCAGTTATCCATAGTGTGAAACTTTCCGGGTTAGGTCTGCATCTTTTTCTTTTTTTTAGTCACCTTTTCCCTAAATAAGTAAACAATAAATAAAAGAAAAAATAATCAGAAAAGAACAAAAGAACCTTTAAGGCCCCTCCATCCCCGGAACTGGGTATGCACCTGTTTCTTTGACCGTAAGATTGGGAAGTGTTTGGGCCAATAACCAGTTGGGGGAAAAAAAAGAATTTTTAATCCAAATTACAGTTAAACTTTTGTTAAACTTCATTACAAGTGCAAACTGCAAGACATCATTCTAACCTATTTGAATTATCAGGTCACACAATAATCCATGTTTCTGTCAGATGACAGAAACACCGCGATCTTCCCAGAGGAGAGTGGCAACTATTCTATTCATTTGCTGACGGACAAGGCCCACTACGAGGTTAATGGCGACACCTCTGGTCCAACTTCAGTGTGCCAACCTCAACAACCTCCATCAGCTCCAGCAATAAGTCTAACCCATTGCAGCTTCTCAATCGCTTCAAGAGGGGCTCCAGCTGGTGGCCAACCATCATGACCGAACACTCCCCCATTATTCAGAAGGGCACAGACTAAAACTTTTGCAAGGTAAACATTTTAATAATGTAAATAACAATAAAAACTACACGATTAAGACCAAAAACTATGCAATATTAAATCTATTTAGACAAAGACAAGAGACTTCAGTCAGTGTGGTCCTATCACTTTGCCAAATATATGTGAAAGTGAATAGCACCATCATAGAGCAAGTTTGCTTTATGGTAACTTGTAGGGGATGTCGTCTTTGGCCAATATCCCCTTTTTCTTTAAGGGTTGACATATTCTAAAAACTACATTCTGGGGAAGGGCTGTACAACAAGGCCCTAAAAAATGTGTTGTTTCTGGTAACATGCCATTTGAAATAGGTAGGTATGGTTTAATTTTTGGGGTAATTTGCTTTTCTCATTAGTTGCTTGAAGGTTGTGAAAAACCTTGTACTGGTTTGTTGTTTTTCCTGTTTGTTTTGCGTTTTTCATTCCTTTTAAAACAATTTGAAATTGTAAAAAATAAAACAAAATACCCCACAGTACAAACCAGGGTCGATTTCACAACGCACTATGATTCATCTTAAGATGAGTTATCAGCATTACCATAGTGATTTGTATTGTGACATCACTCTTTGCTGAGCAACTGTAATAGATTTGCAGTTACGATCAATCTTATAGGCACTGAACACTATTGGTAATTACTCAAAATAATTGTTAGCATAAAAACTTACTTGGTAACGATCAATGGAGAGCTGTTGATAATATAAAACATTGTGAGAAACGGCTCCCTCTGAAGTAATGTCGTTTTGAGCAAAAGTAATTTCTCACTAAAATATTTGAATTCATTTCGAGACCTCATGCGTGAGGTCTCGAAATCAAGCATATGAAAGCACACAACTTCGTGTGACAAGGGTGTGTTTTCTTCCATTATTATCTCGCAACTTCGATGACCGATTGAGTTAAAAATTGCACCGGACTTTTATTTTGTGCATTTGTTGAGATACACCAAGTGAAACGATTGGTCTTTGACAATTACCAAAGGTGTCCACTGTCTTTAACTCTTTGTGAAATCGAGCCCAGGTCACATCTTGTTTGACTTTTATAACAATATTTTTGTATCAAATGAAATGGCAGTCTTTTTCTCTTAACCAATTTAATACACTAATGCCAATTCAGACAGTGTACTTACGACTCAGTGACCAAGAGGCCAATGTAAGCAGCATTAGTGAAAAAGTGCAGGAAAAACTTGATTCACAGCAGCCCATCATAATAGTTGATAGTAAGGGCCATGAAATTCAAGATGGACCGTAGGCCCGAGGTTGGTGCCAATACTTCTTTACACAAATGCATAAAACAAATTACAATATACAAAATCACAGTCCAGAAGTTGTAAATAAAAATAGTGTGATCCAAGTCCCTAAAAATAATAGTCAAATCAAATTATTTGTTTAAAGGGCAATTTTTGAAAAAAAAAGTTTTTATCAAATAGGGCCTACACATGCTTGTAAAAAAATGTAAAGTAAATTAATGTACTTAAAACTAAGATTTAATGATTTTCCAAAATGACTCATCTTAAACCGGGCTTTTAGGGCGCAGTTGTGTGAATACATAACAACAGGAACAGAGTTTCACAACAGATGTACAAAACCAAGATCCTAAATTTTGCCTGAGAAAACATTGGTCACCTCAAAATATGTACTGACAAGTCTAAACACTCAAATTAATGAGACAACACACAAATGTTCAGATGTTAGAGGAGTTGCTATTTGTAGAAAAGAAAAAAATGTATTTTTTTGCACAAACCAACTATGATGCTGCAGCTGCGACCTTGGATGACATCCCATATTTGATCATGAATATGCCAATTTGAATTTGCATGAAAACACAAAATTCTGAAAATAGGTGTCAACTGTCAAACACCCCAAATTCGGCAATAGAAAAGTAATTTTGTCAGAATGAATACAGAGTCTTGTACATACATAGAAAATCTTATTTCATAGGCCCTTTATTTAAAGAAGTGTTTCAGGAAATGTGCATTGTGTACATATTCTAATAAACAACATTGATTGTATTTTGCTATCATATTTGATTTTACCACAGGACATGACTTCTGGAAAACCCCAACCAGGAAGATAATGTGCATGACAGCTTCTGAGTGGGGCCCTTGGCACAGGCAGAAAAAACAAGCACAGGTTATAATTTTTGTTTTAAATAGATATAATAATATCATTGTGATTGCTTTCTCCCATCCAGTATGCATGCGCTTGGTGCCTTATGAGTGTGTGAACAAAAAATCATTCACACATGACTGAAAGGGCAGGACTCAAAACCACAACTTCTTGCTAGTTAGTCAACAATTAAAGTTGGCATGAAGTGTGTACATACAAAAATCCCAAATCCATCAAGTGTAGTCAATGTTTATGAGAGACAACGGGATTAAGTGAAATTTCAACCCCCAAAGAAAAAAAAAAAAAGATCTTAAAGGGCCTATGAAAAGACATATTTAAAAACATTAACAATTCTGTATTCATGCCTATAAAGTGTTTTCAACTGTTTATGCAAGTTTTGTGTGTTGACACTTTTGCATAAGTTGTTATGGTAATTGAAATTTGCACACTATGAGCAAGTCTTTAAAGTCATCTAAGGCAAATAATATGCAACACCCACCACAGTTGGTTAGTGCACAACAAATTGCTGATTTTCTTGTTCAAATGTCACATCCACTAACATTTGGGTGTTGTGTTATTGAACACATCGGTACATATTTTGAGGTGACCACTGTTTTCTTTTGCAAAGTTCAGGGTCTTGATTTCTTTTGGGGGTACATTTTATTTTCAATGCTGCTGTGACACTCTGTTTCTGTTATAAGCTTACACAACACCCCCTCATGTGTGCAGTTGAAGTTTGGTCAATTTTGAAAGTGTTAATAGCAATTTCATAAGTTTAAAAAACTTTCCATTTCAAATGTGTCCGTCACGGGCAAAGAGAGACTGCAAATTGGAATCAAATTCTGTATTGTATGGTATTTTCAGACGCAGAGACACGGCCAGAGATCTGAGTGATGCTATGGATGATCATAATGACATGATGGACATACTGCTGGAGAAATCCAAAACCATTGAAGATAGTCTGAATAAGATTGCTAGTGCCACCTCCAACGACCTTCTAGTCAAGTTCACAAGAAGGGAGGAAAGAGCCCTGAGGGACTCATTTTCTTGCTGCATATGTAAAGGTTGGCAAATGCAGTTAAAGTGGCTATGTCTTTCAGGTAGCTATAGTTTCAGTCCTTTTGCTGTACATGAAAAGAATAAATCTCAGCAGGCACGGATCCAGAGGGAGACACCAAGGGGTGTGCCCCCTATTTTCATGCTCGTGTATAAAATTTCCCTTGTTTTACCATTGGCGCCCCCATTTACCAATGCCACCCACCCCCTTTCCAATGCTCCTGGGTCCACGCCTGCTCACCTAGTTATTGCCCGTGCATGTACGCAGCTGGCAATCATAAAGAGACTGCCTATTGTGTGGTGAGGGTTTGGGCAGCACACGCGTGCAATAACTTGGCGATGATGACATAGCCCCTTTAAGGGTAGACTTATTGAAAGCCTAATTATATATACAAAAAAATTGCATACCACATACTTTTGACAAGCCTGGTACCAGATCATAAATGGGCAAAATAGTTTACATTGAAATAAACAGTTAATACATGTATTGGTATTTAGTATGGTATCAATTACGTTTAGCGTTCATATTTATGGTTTAGTAATAATATGCCAGCCCCATGTCTATTCCTCCCCCAGTGTTTTTTCCCAAAAAAGTAGTGATTAGCCTTGAAAAGTTCAGGGATAGACCTGTATCGTGCTGCCACCATCTTGGTCATGCTGCATGTATTCATAAACAGTAATGAATACTATTTTCCATTGTACACAAAGAAACCAGACTATTTTTATTCTAGCCTCGGTTTGGTCACAATGGTTTGAATGGGAAAAATTCAGCATGCTAGCAGGCTGGAATCTAATGACAGACAGTACCAAGATAAAACATATCTTCGTTGTGCCATCAGTACCAAGCTTCCCTTGTTAGCCAGTTTGTAAAATTTTATTTTGATAATTATTTTCTAACTCAACGTTCTTTTACACAGGGCCAATAAAGAAGCCCATGTTTGCAGCTTGCTGCAGGTCTCTGCTTGCATGCCAGGCAGCCACTGCCCCAAGTGCAGGGCCGAGACAGGAGCGAGACATTATATTGGCTACTGGATTGGAGGAGGCACTCAAAGCTATTGCAAGCATCATAGCTGAGTAACATTAAAGTGGGCACTGAGTGACACAACATTTTACAAGAGTTGTACTACTTAAATTAAAATCTTGTTAGCGGCCATCTTTAAATTCCTACAACTTTTTGTAATTTTGTCCAAATTGCGTAATGCACCAAATACAGCTTCACAGCAACAGACAACTCCATGCTCCCCTCACAATTTCTTATTTCAAAATTTGATTAGTGAATCAATATTTATGTAAATGTAGATGTTAAGTTGTTCAGTGATTTTTTACATATATTGGGAATATGTAATATTGCACTGTCATTATTTGCAAGGGTTTTTTTCATGCGATGCCCCACTTAAAAAAAAAAAAACGAAAGTATTTTACTTGTTTCTCATCAGTGCTGAATGTGATTTTTTGCCCTGCACCAAATTTGTTTTAGTAATACCAGAATTTTCATTATTTTGCAATAAAAATTTAAAAATCTAATGGAAACTACTCTAGACACAAACAGCAAAAAAAAAAAAAAAAATCTACATTAAAATAAGCTGTTTTAAGGAGAACATAGGCCTATCGTTCCCAAATAATAATAAACCAGTTTCAAAAACGGCATTTTGTTTATGTGTAAAGGTTTTCATTGTTGAGAAAAATGAATATTGAACAGTGCAAAAAAACCATCCAAATTTGACAATTGGCTGACAAGAAACCAGTCATCTACTTTTACTGACCTAAATTAATGAGCATATCAGTGAACAAATTGTAAGCAACTCTCAGTGAAGTTGACTGGAGTGTGTAAAGTACATGTACCTCTTTAAAATTCCCTACAGTATTCCATCCGGTGTAAAACCAAATTAAAGAGTAGGAACAAAATTACTGTTGTGTTGTCCTGGAAATAGGCATTTTTAAGGTTTTAATAGTAGTTACAGAAGCAGAGATGTAAGAAAGTAATACAACAACCAGGTTTCTCATGATTGGATCTCCAATTATACCTGTATTGGTATACTCATAGTACTGGCTGGAGACATTTTTCACTGAAACTTTTGATATATTTGTACTGTTCAACATCACCTCACACATAACTTCACTCGGGCAAAACACTGCCACCGGAACTTGTACTTTTTAAGTTGAGGTATGTGGCCCCTAATTTTGTTTATTTCAGTTCAAGCTTGCACCTCTTCAATATTTGTATTCAAAGAGAAAAAGAAAATATTAAAAACTCAGCCAATCTATTGCAGAAATGTTCTTACAGGGCAGCGCATGACTAATACACACATTACCTTAAGTAAGAATTGTCCCAGCCCGCTCACTGAGTGCCTCCAAGTGGTCTTAATCTTTACTTAAATACGAGTTGGCCAAACAGCTTAGCAATTACAAGGGAACCACTCCTAAAAACTTCACACAATGAAGGAGACAACTAATAATTACCTTGATTACGTGACTTACTTCTAGATTGTTTTATTTGGTTTACAATTGGAGTTACAAAATTGTGTTACAAAGTTGTGTTACAAAACTGAACGTTATCAAAATATAATTTCCTATTATGATGAAAATAATAGAGCAGTTAATATTTGATCTGATTTGATGGTGGTAAGATCCAGGGATCATGTGTTTCTAGGACATAGTGTTGTTTTGTAATGACCCTTTATGCTTTCAACACAAAGTGTTCTTCCTTAAAGGGGCTTTGTCATCACGGTCATAGCTCAGACAAACCCATCAACTGCAAAATAACACCCTACTGTGGCTGAAAAAACTAGGTTGCGTGCAGTCGCACGCCCATACCAGCAGCATAGCGGTCATGTAATGTGAATGTGACGACACGACCCTTTTCGCAAAGAAAAAAATAATTTAATTTAAATCACAGTGTTTCTTCAACAGTAAGGATTCATTATGTTAAGATTTTAATCTGTAATTTTTTGTTCAAAAAGTGATTTTGTTACAACTGGAATAAAACTTGATAAGATGTTCACAAAAGACCAGACTCAGCGGGTGCTTTTCTTGGAAAGTGTTTGGACAATTTATTTCATTTTCAAACCGATTCATTCATGTTGTTCAAGTTTTGGGCAGCATTTTTGATAAGTTTTCACCATGGTTTATAACAATTAGATGTAAACCATGTTTTGAAATCTTAAATTTTCATAGTTTATATACCATAATTTATAAACCATGTTGTTTCAATTTTCATTGTTTATAGACTATGTTTTAAAATACTTCAATTTTCATGGTTTAAAAACATTGGTTCAAAACCATGATTTTTAAGTGTTGTGTATTCATATAAACAATAAGAACAAAACATTACTGTTATGTAAACCAAAATAAATGATGATGGCAATACTTTCTATGGTTTACATGTAATTGTTATAAATCATGGTGAACACATGTAAAAAGAAATGCACTAAACAATAAATTGACAAATTGAGCCCCATAATACAGCTAACAGCTAACAAATACAGATGAAGATGCCTGTTAGTTGTTTTTACCTCCCAAGACATCCAACAGTTGCTTTGTCATGCTACAAATCGACGAGTGATGTCTATTAGCCTCAGTAAAGCATCCTGCAGAGGTACAAAATCTTGATGAACTGCACGATTCACCAAATGGTGCAGGTCAGGGAGTTCTCTCTGCACTTCCAACTGACAGCCATTCATTTCCTCTTCTGTTGAGAATGGGTCCTGTCCACAGTTGGAGCAAGTTGTGAGGGTTGAACCCAGGTCTCGCAGATACCAGTCTGCTGCTAAATGTGCGGTTGGGAAATGCTCTGCTGTCACAGGTGCTGTCATGCTCTGTTGTGCGAGTCTGTTTGGTATGCCTCTACCTAATGCAATAAAACAGGCACTATTATTTTTAGTATTGCTTTTAAAAATCAGACACGGCCGTATAAAGTACACGGCCGTATAATAATAACATTTTAATCCCATGGACAATGGTGTTCATTTGATGTTTGCAGTAAATTCCACGATGACTTGATACTGACAATTATTTTGTTAAAAACGAGTGACCACTATGGATGCATCTAAAAATAAAACCATGGAAATTCAGTCAACTTGATGGCATGCATATGCACCCCCACACAAGTAACCCTCATCCATGAAGAGGAAACATAAAACCACATTAACAATATAATCAATAATTTTACAAATTTTCAAATTTAAGGAAAATGGTAGATTGCTACCTATCCTCAACTTCCATTGGCTCTCCCCTATCAATAGTACATGTTGAGTAATATGGCATTTTTGTTATAATCGTGGTTTGTTTGAACATTGAAAGGCATAGAACTTCTTAGCAGAATGTTACAAATTTAACATGTACCAAAAGGTCAACTACTTTTACCAAGATGCAGATAACTTTAGTTGAACCATTGTGTGAACAGCATTGAGGCAATCAGGAAGTCAATATACCCAGCTGTGTGTATCTTTTTAATAGTGTTTTTAGGCATTCCTATATCCTCTTCACATGATTCTTAGATAATGAAAGTATAAAAAGCATTACATGCAGAAATTAGAGTCTAGCATTCTCCTGAAGACGATCAATCAGAGAATACTGCTAAAAACGTTGACTTGAAACCAAGGGTTGTTTTCAGAACCACCTCAACTCACAGAAAAATTATCACTACATAGTGCTACTGCAAACCTTACCAGATCGTATTTCCACCATGCAAAGTTTCAAATCGTACTTACAAGTAATTATTTGACTGACCTGGTATACGGTGAGCATGCCAAGAGGCTACTACCCTGCCAATACCAATTTAGTTGCAAGCAGAGGGTGGAGACGCAAAACTTCACGAGTGGATAATCCATATCTAACTTGTCTGCATCTGTGAGCTGTACTAGGGCACCTTTGATTGGGTAATTTACTCGCTGGTTGATTTCTGGCCACATGCGTGCAATCTTATGATTCTGCAAAGGACACAACAAACCACTTTAATTATACCAGTTTAAAATATACTGCGATTCAAGATCATACCCTTTTAAGGTTAAACAAAAAAGGCTATGAAAAGAATTGGGATTTATAAATTTTGGGGTATATGTGTTTATGTGATGGTCCCCTGTTTTCTCCTGTTACATGTAATCATAGTGTAATCATACATGTATGTACTTTCAATTTATGGCCATGAAGATTTACACATATTACATGACACAGAAAAATTTAAGTTCCGTTGGTTTTGTGATTTCTTTGTTCAGGAGATTTGTTATAATACTTATGCAAAAAATCTTCAATAAATATTGATGTGTTGCAATATCTTTATTTAGAGTTCTTTATAACAAGTTCTTTATAACAAAAAAAAAACACGATAGTAGTAAACACAGAAATAGGATTATTCATTATTTACCTTTTTTAAGGGGAAGGAATTCCAGAACACACACACACACACACATGTTTGTAAATCCCGCTTACCGAGGACTTCTCTTTGTTCTCCCATTGTTTGGACATAAGTTTTTTTCCGCGACGTCCCCATTGGGTTTGTACACGAAAACGAAGCGAGGACGTCCTCGCTCTGTCAAACACCCGGATCCCTTTTTATAAAGTCCCCGGTTTCAATGGAAAGACACGCTCACACACACATGTATGTGTAAGGTGTGAAACGAGGACTTCTCTTTGTTCTCCCATTGTTTGGACATAGTTTTTTTTTCAGCGACGTCCCCATTGGTTTTTTACACAAAATCAAAGCGAGGACGTCCTCGGTACACCTTTTTCCCAGATCCCTTTTGTTAAAGTCCTCGGTTTGAATGCGTAGACATACCCACACACACACGTTTGTGAATCCAGTAAATCGAGGACTTCTCTTTGTTCTCCCATTTTGTTTGGACTTATTTTTTTTTAGCGACGTCCCCATAGGTTTTGTACACGAAAGCGAAGCGAGGACGTCCTCTTTCTGTCAAACAACAGGATCCCTTTTATTAAAGTCCTCGGTTTCAATGGGTAGACACGCTCACACACACATGTATGTGTAAGGTGTGAAGCGAGGACTTCTCTTTGTTCTCCCATTGTTTGGACATGATCAGCAATTGGGGACCTTTCAAAACTGGGGACCCTAATGTCCTCTATTTTCAAAGTCCCCAATTGAATGCAGAAAAACTCACACACGCATACCCACACCCGCACGCAACACAACAAAGAATAAAAATGTGCATACTCTTGTAGACTTTGTTTGGATGTATGGCTGCCGGCTGCAATTGAATCGGAATTCGGCGTTCTTCTCTTGCATAATACAAAGTCAAAAGAACTCGGTCCCATGGTCTACACGAACTTGATCCCACATTCCATTCCCCAGTACAGCTGACCTGTTAATGATTACAACATCTTCATCAGTCATATTTCAGCTACATTGTTGCAAGAGATTTTATTTCCCAATAGAATATTAAAGCAGATGATGAATTGGAGGAGGGTCATTATTAGATCTTAATGTAATCATTGTGCCCCCAGCCGTTCTCAGGCATTTTTTTTTAAATTTGCCACAAATGTCCCTTTTGGGGCGTTTTTAAAAATGTTTTTCACATAGTTTCCGTATTTTTTGACCTAATGCTACACAATTTTTCAAACTTATTTAATTTGACATATCAAAAACTTTAAATTATATTTAACTACTTGGGTCACCATTTGGGGCGCTATAACTCTTGATTTATCCCATTTTTGGGAAAACTTGTAATTTTGAGTTGTTTTCACTTAGAAATCAATATTACCGCCAATTTTTGGAGCCCAAGATGCAAATACGAGTCCTATTCGATGATTTTACAATATTTCTTGGCCTGAAAAATTGGCATACAGCTTGGTAAAAATATTCCATTGATAAAAAAAATTAAAGTTTGAACCCAAAATTGCCGCCAAACTTGGCCGCCATTTTGATTTCCAAAATGTAATTAAAGCTATCACGTGACACACCAACAAACTTTTTTCGGGCGTGATAAACCAAAACAAGTGGAAATTTGGTTGAAAAAGACAAAAAAAAAACACTAAAAAACCCTGAAAAACTCAAAAACCAAGGACAAACAATCGGTTGCCAAGGCAACAGCTTAAACCTGGCAATAACCATGTTTTGGGAATATGACTCTAGATAAATTTAGGGGAATAGTCAGAGAATTTCGTTGTGATCGGATGTAGCGTTTAAAACAGTTATGGGGACAAATTTGGTAGGGGCACATTGTGCCCTAATCCGGTCCTGATAGGGTTAATTTATAACCTTTCAGCTAGCAGGCTCATCTGTTGGTATATTGACAATGATGAATACAACTGATACACTTTTTTCAAAGAGTCAATAGGGTCAAGAGATATGGGATAACTGCCCAACAAGTACAAACAAAAGAAAAACAAAAGAGGGGCAATAGGGGTCCAAGATTGGATGTAAAAACACACTTGGGTGTTTGGGAAAGGGGGAGGGTCCACCCATGAATATAAGGAATTTTGTTCCAGCAAGACAGTTTTGGCACATTGTTGAAAGTGGTGACCCAAATGTCAGATCAAGCCCAACAGAGTTAATTTAAGAAAGTGGGCACTTAGTCTAATGCTTTGAAAATGGAAGTATTTCCTAATAAGACCAATGCAAAATAATTGATGCATCTTTGTTCTTGGCGCATTATTTACTGCATGTCTTCATTCAATAGACTTGGTTCCGGTGGCAAATAATTTTAGGTTGGTGGTCTAGTGTTTGTTTTCGACATGGTTAGCTTTCTTGAACAAAGTAAACTTATGACGTATACAATTTGATGTGTTTGAAACAAATCCATTTACTAGCACAGTTAAAGGAAAAACAAACAAACAAACAAACACATGACTCATAAATACTGTGTACAAGTTTCTTACTTGTAGTCTAGCATGATGGTAGGGTAGATGAGTTTCTCTTAAAACCTTGCCTACACGTGCCTCAGCTACCTTCATACCTTGTGTAGCTAGGAACCCTGTCATCATTTTCCGTCCATATGAGGGGCCGTTCTGAATAAATAAAAGTACATGGATTTAGAAACATTTAAATAAGGTGCTATGGAAAACATCCCCTACCTCTTCCCCACTTGTATTTTCCAATAAAATAAGATCATGATATCAATTAAAGTATTGCTGTGTGTGTGGTGTCTCATCCAGTCATTGTTACTCATTCCGTTTACATCCTGACTGAAGGACAATGCCAAGTACCGAAATGCTAGAAGTAGTTCTAAGAAGAAGTTGTCTAATAAACACCTTCAAAGTCTCATGCGCCATCTTGTTCACAGGGCAGATTTGTTTATTTCAAACACGCATGCTGTCTGCGACTTGGCATTCGGACCTCATGACGCACGCAGCCGTCTGAAGGGTGCATGAAGTTCGAACAGCGGGTCACACACAGCAATGCGTGTTCAAAATAAACAAATCTGCCCTGTGAACAAGATGGTACGTAACTTCATGCCCATAGATTGATGCAGGCCGTGATTTGTGAAAGTGTTTGTTTGAACCCACTTGTTTTAACATTAGTTTTGCATTGCTTAATTTTCTGTGTTTAATGCACATAGAGGCTCCTGCATTATGCACTATTGTCTCGTATTAACATTAGGCTATATTAATCTAAATAAACTATGACAGTTGGCCTTAGGTTTCTAACGTCACCTCCAAAAAGTCCAATTGATCATGTCTATGACGGACCACGACTAAATTCGCAAGTAGGCCTACCTGTCCTAGTCAGTAGTACCAATATTACTAACATTACTGTTATTTATAGTAACGATAGGGGCCTATTATGAGTCGTGACTATCGTTACAGTCCTTAACCATCCCCATGCTAACCATGGTAATGGTTAACGCCTAACATACCTACGCAAGTACAAGTAAGTAGGCCTATAAATGGGCAGACGGGACTACTGACTGTAATAGCCTGTAGAATTGAAGTAGAGGCCTATCTTTTACTTTAACCGTTTCTCTTTGCTCTCACATACTTAGGCCATAAAACGTCACTCACACAGACGGTGTCAGCTTCGGTAACATAGGTAACGATTATTACATAATATACTATAGGCTGGGCCTACACATGACATAGGGCCTACTTAAGTAATACTCTGCCAGGCTTTGGCTTTAATCTTTTACTTTACTTTTGGCACCTTATCCACCTGGCTGTTGACGTCACTTTCGCACCACATCCCAGTTTAGCCCAAATTGGGCTGTTAAAGGGATTATTATACCGTGATTATATCAAGTGCCAACTGACCAAGTACCGAGGGCCTACGTACCTGTTCTACAGCACTATCAACAGCTGCACGCAGATCCTGATCAGTGACTGGTGGTGGCCTCCTATCCTGTGATGCAGACAGAATCTGCGTACAGACCTCTCTGAAAGACCACGCGTACCCTCTCCATTTGTTCTATGGTACTTTTTCAAGGATTCTGCAACTTAATTGTTGGTTAACCCGTTCTCTTTCAGTCGTACAATCTCATCCAACTCCATCACTCATAATTATATCAACACTGTCACCGACACTAGTTGACTAGTGTCAGTGTCAACAACGTACGTGACCCGTGACCCGTGACCCCTAACTGCAATACACCGGATGTGTTATGCGTTGCAATGCATTATGGGAAAGTTTGTAGTTTAAATTATACACCGTCTCATCTCATGATGAAATAAAAGTTACAATATTGCTGTTGCAAACGTCTAAGAAACCAAAACAAAGCATTGTGTATTCACCTGACAATCACAACCCGCAAAAATCTTTACAAAAAGGCAAAACAATGGCGCATAGGGTAAATGTTTCAACTGCACGAAATTTCGAACGAACTCGGCTGCACTCGGGTATCGCTGGGCTTAAACTGGTAAAGGGTTTCGTTTTTCCTTTTCCTGTTGTTGGCAAAAAGTTTGGTGATAGGTTTTAGTTGTTCGTGTTTCTGTTATGACAGAAAAGCAAAGAAATATATACAATGTTCTGTCACTTGTCTCAGTTGAATAAGGAGAAACAAATACAGGTGTGCTGCTTTCATTTCTATATTTAAAGCTGATTACTCAAAAGAAAGAAAACAAATCGGCTTTTCGGCTTACGCACAAAACAGGAATACGGTAGTGGATACCTTCTCCCTTTTTCTTAATACAAATTCAGAAACGGTGAGAGGTGAAGGTTTCGTTTCTTCTTTGTCTTTTTCTTAATAAGGAGTCAAAAACAATAAAAAGGTAAGAAAGGTTTACTTTCCTCTTCATTATAATGGAGTTAAAAATAGTAAAACAATATGAGGGTTTTGGGGTTTTCATTTTAAAACGGTAAATGGTGAAGAGTTCGGTTTTTCTTTTCCTTTTTACCCCTACCTGGGGTAGGGTAAACTATCGTTTGCAAGGGCAAGCAATCCTTTGCCCAAAGTTCGTTAAATCAAAATGAATATCACCGTTGGATAATGTTTCTCTACAGCTATCCTTCAGCCGACGATCTTGAGTAGAACGATTAACAAAGGAGACTCTGTGACTATGGAGGTTGGCAGTTCAACGGGTCAATCCAATGATACCCGCTGGAGGAAAGACGCTAAATCATTAACGACAAGTGGTGGCTTGACTTATACTATCGACAATGCAAAACCAAACCATGGTGGTGTGTACGAGTGTCATTTCAAGCATCACCGTGCATATGGAGGACAGGCGATCATGATGCTTAAAGTCAGAGGTGAGAATTAACCATATGTTATTTTGGCAATAAGTCAAACATCAACGTCAGTTCGACAAGTTACAGAGGAAGATTTGAAACTATTGCTTGGCAAAAAGATTACTTTGAAATGTCTACGTTGATACATTCGTACTACTTTTCCATCTTTCTATATTCATGAAGGCACACATGCACTTGTCGCTTATATAATATCAGTCAACCAACTCATTTGTGGGCATTCCCTGGTTTAAGGAATGGGTTTAATTTGATCAAACTTTTTGTCAATGTGCATTTTTGTTGGAATAATGTCAACTTGTTATCGTGCTTTTTTCTGCCATTATAAAATGGCTTCCCTCTTTTCATAGGATGCCTAAAGAACAAGTGGGGTATAGGAACTAAATGCAATAAAGAATGCTCCATCTGTATTAACGGCGGAGTTTGTGATGACGTCAGTGGTGTATGTATTTGTGGCCCAGGTTTCAGCGGCACCTTCTGTGAGATATGTGAGTAGTTACCTGTAATTCACTAAACCCCTTCCAAACGTGAGAAGGCCCAGCTTGGTACTTTCAACTGCCTCGCTAATTTGTTCTACCTATTGCTGTAACTATTTGCCATAATTATGAAATAAAGAACAATGTTAACTTTGTGTCATTTATGAACTTTCGCTTGGCCTTCATGTATTTAGAACTCACAAATTGGATATGTAGATGGGTCATTCGTGTCAGTTCGCAGAGTGCGTACATTTTGCTTCAATTGTAATGTTCACCTCGCTCAGTTCATCAAGCAAGGGAAACACTGTCACTCATCAACGAATAGGGAAGAAGTACACTATAAAAAAAACCTCATTTTTTCGTCTCTATACAACTGCTCCACGTTCATCACCAATTTTAGGCTAAGCCGGTTGAAAAGTTTGTCATTGTATTGTCATTATGTTTTTCGCACAGTGCTTTGACCTAACCGCTTTGGCCAAAACGGAAGCCTATACGCTGTGATTCTGTTGGACTGCCTTCACGAGGTTCTACCTGCAAAGAAATGCTGTTCTGTTTACCAGATCCATACGGCTGCAGCTGTGCCGCTGGATACAAGGGACTTAACTGTAACGAAGGTAAAACAAAACCATTCGTTTGCATATTGTAGATAATTACTGTGTGACGCCATCAACACCAGTGTAGATCCGTGTTCTGTTTTTGACGTGGATGGTTCTGAAAGCTCCATACAACATTGTGAGATAAATTGATTTAAAAATTACGCACGGGGTATGCTTCATCAACTTTGTTTATTCTCAGGGAGGGGAATTTCCTGCATAATGCTTTTTAGTCAAAGGGTTAAATCATTATAATAGTTAGGTGAATACAGCCAAGCTACATCCATTCGTTATGCGAGATTCGCATTTTCTGACATTTTAAAGAACTCACGGATGTGTTGAACTTCAAAGTATGAGACAAGGGAGGTATTGGACAGTTCTAGAAAATCATTGAATAATTTGTCTATTTGTGTTTCAGATTGTGAAACTGTTGGCGTGAATGGTTTGCAATGCACAACACAATGCACAGGTCGGTGAATTAAACTTGCTTATTGAACGGAATGGGTGTTCTAAAAAATAATAGTTCTCATTTGATCAAAGTATGCATTTATTTTGTTTATTATTTAGTGTTACCGGTAGAAGTTTTAGCACAACGACGAGCGTTGGGTTATTTGGCCCTTTTAACATGGATTGTGGCCAGTGGCGTACCTAAGGGGGATGGGCACGGGGGGCACGCCCCCTCCCCCAATTAATGTCCGTGCCCCCGGGTTCTCTCCCACTTGAAATCTGATCTTTTGGGATTGGAAATTTCCAGAGTTTTAATGTGATAGTTTCAATGTTTTTAAAACCATTTTTTCATTTACTATCTGAAAATGTATTTGTATTTACACCAAAGCCAGATTATTTTGTACAAAATAGTAAGGTACATAAAAAAAGGGCGCTGAAAATTTGGGGTTTGTTTATAGAAAAGGGCAAACGAAAACTTGGTCAAAAGAGCTCCCTAGAAAAAAAATGGTGCAACCCCCCCCCCTTGTGCCCCTTAAAATGCTACCCTAGTTACGGCGCTGATTTTGGCTTTGGCACGATAGCTGTTTATTATTATCCCATTTATATCATCCATCCCCTACCCTCCATCCGAACTCCTCGCCAGTTCTCGATACGTTTGATAGACAAAGACTGATAGGATTTGTTACGTACGACCAACTCACAAGGTTAAACCCAATCAGTCGGTACGCACGGCAGACTAATAAAACAATGGAATTACCAAAACAATTAAAGAAAGGGAAAACCAGCAACTGACAATAGCAACGGTTGAAACATTCTGTGTACTATAACAATTAATTAAGTGACTTATTTACAAAATCAAAGCTTACAAAGGGTGATGACAAAATGAAGTTAGATATAGCATAAATCAAAGCTTAGTTCGTAACTGAACTGAATCGGTATAATAAAGTAGGAATTCGGCCGAATATCAATGAAATAAGAAAACTTAAAGAAATACCAATCGTGCTCAATCGACCCAGGAGTGCTCGGGAACGGGGAGTCCGGCGCTCACCACCGGTAGGTAGCCTTCGGTAGTACGGTAGCACATCACAGCTAAAGGTAGTCCAAGACCCTCAGTACCACGCCCACAGAACTCCCGTCCAGTTAGTATCGCTTTCAGTCCCCACGGTAGAAGCAGTGAACATCACATCCCCGAGGTTTGCACCGGTCAGCATCCCGTCCCGAGCTTCCCAGAATCGAAAGAGGGTGCGGCTATGGCATGCGTTACATTTTATACCGCATAATTTTTCAAGCATGACCACGTCTTGAAAGGAAATAAGTGCGCCATTAACAAAGCACACAGGTGGAGAAAGTGAAGAAAGAAAGATACGGCTCAGCAAACACACACGCTGGCTACAGGTTTAAAGGTACAAACTGTGACCATATGACACTTCCCCTTTAAAAGTTTTGATCAAGGGGAAAAACTTGCACAAAACCTAATTTTTAACAAGACGTGGCGCTTGAGAAAATCCTTAATTATCACAAAGTGAACATTACTAGATTAAATCTCAATCAATAATATAAATATAAGTTAAGTCACTATACATGACTGAATCCCTGGCAAAATTGAATAACTCATCATGCTACACAATCAAAATATGTTCTGCTGTACTATTGTTCTTAAAATATTCAAACAACAGGAAAATTACAACAAGTATTTGATTAAATCAAACTTGAGTCCTATCGAGAAGCACACATTGATTTAAACACACCTTGACAATGCATCGGCAATTAAGTTGTCTTTGCCCTTGATATGGCGAATGTCAACATCAAATTCTTGGAGCGCAATACTCCATCTTAACAACCTCTGATTTGTGTTTTTCATTTTCTGCACAAACACAAGTTGGTTATGATCTGTGTACACTACAATAGGTCGTGCTGCTGCTTCAAGATAAACCTCAAAGTGTTGTAATACAAGAAGTAGAGCCAATGCCTCTGTTTCGACTGTGGAATAATTCTGTTAGTGACGGTTAAGTTTCTTCGAAAAAAAAACACACAGGGTGATCCACATTTTGGTCATCTTCTTGCAACAACACTGATCCCACTCCTACATCACTAGCATCAGTCGCAAGTTTAAACGGTCTAGTGAAGTCAGGAGCAGCGAGAACTGGTGCGCTTGTAAGTACGGCTTTTACTCTATCAAAACACTGAGTACATTCCTCAGTCCCAGCGAATTTAGCGCTTTTTTAAAGCAGATTGGTGAGCGGGGCAACCACGTCGGAAACATTTCGACAAAAACTTGGGGTAGTAACCCGCCATGTCCAAAAATCGCATCAGTTCTTTCTTGGTTTTTGGTTGAGGGAAATTTGCTATCGAATCGATTTTTTGCACTCACTGGTGAAACTTCCCCCTGACCAATTACATGACCATGACTCTTTGACAGATTAACTGTAAGTTTAGCCTCAGTTAGTCTACTGTACAACGCATAGGTACTGTCTAAGTGTTCTTGCCAACTAGTCCATGGGCCAGAGGCCAAAATTTGACTAATTGGTACCACCTGAGGTGGCAAAATCTAAATACATTTTTTTGAAAGGTCTATGTCTAAGGATGATAAATTGATGTGATAGCAATCCCAGGGTGGTAGCTTAGTGGTGGTAAATGCCCACTTTTTAAGCCTAGTCAGAATCAGCTTACTACATAAATCCTTAGCACTTGGGTAAGGATATGGTTGTACAATTAGCAATTATACCACTATGCTTTGCTGTATAATGATAAAACTTGGTGAAATTATTGGTTTGCTATAGGTTTTTAAAATGACGTCACGTTAAAATACATATAGCCTCTGGAGGGCGCTGTTCATATATGTATATATTGTGCTCATATATTACATAAGTTTTTTAGATGGCTAAATATAATTTCAAACATTAATCTTTTGTTTGTGTCCCCTGTGAACAAACCAAACATAATTGATGGTTTGAAATTGTTGGTTTTAGATCTGTTTTAACTATTTAGATAGTAACATTAAAAAAAAACATTGCCAGTATAGCACCTGTCTGAGTAACATAAACTGCCTGCAAATGAGTTCCTATGTCGCGGAACACTTCAGGAGAATACTCGTTTGTATAGGGCACCGAGTTGCCTGGTGTTATTCTCAGACGACCCCCAAGAAGATCAACAAGTTAACTGATTGACTTTTAACACAGCTCAAACTGTTGTTATTACCAAACAAACACGGTCAATGACCGGTTGGTCAATGACCGGTTTAGCAAAATCACAAGGTACCTTAAAGAGAAAAATTCAAGGGGCAACTTTGGTCGTTCCTTTGTTTCTATCCTTTTCCCGTATACAACTTTTTTTGTAAGCCTTTATTGTGTGAGGGATGCTAGTGTTATTATTTTTGCTTATCAACACTGTGTCACTTCCGTGCGGCACAAAACCTTGCGATAAACCTGGCCACCCGCAAACCTGCGTGAGTCTTTTTACAAACCTCGGCTTGGGCTCCGGCTCTTGCTTGGACTCCGTCATCAATTTTAGTGCAGTGTACATTTTGTACGGTGTTTTCAAAATTAGACGAAAACCTGATCCTGAGACGGAGGCCTGAACCGAGGTTTGGAAAAAGCCACACACAAACCTGGCCGCCCTCCAGCCTGGAAGCAGCCGCATACATAGTCTGGTTCCCTGACCAAAGATTCCTTGACGTCTCTTGTTAAAAATCTTAGGTCAGGTATCACCCACGGTTAAAAATAGAGCATGACGCAACTTGTCAGGGTCGGGGGTCATCTCCAGGGAAACCATGTCTGCACCTGATCGGAAGCTATTCAGTCAGTGCGCAGGGGTCCGAAAAGAGCTCCTTTTTGTAGCGTATGCATGACCGTCGCGGTTTTGCATAAATAATGAGCTTGGAGACCACTTTTTCAAAAATTCATTTCGGGAAAATTAAACTATGTAACGAAAAAAAAACTTCACACAGCTAAACAATAATGTTGCATTATACCTAAAAAATCTATGAAACAATTTTCTGTGCTACAAATAAAGAAATATGAGACCAAGAACATTACGGATTTTGTGCAGAAATAAGGGTCTCGCTCCGTAAAAGTCATTTTTTTTAATAGTTAACGACATTGGGCAGAATAATTTTCGTATACGCTATTCATCAAGTATTTTACTATATTCGTTTTTTCTAAGGAAACTCGAAACAGTCAAGAACACTTACAGAATTTGTCTTCGTCAGCGTAACCGTTCAGAATCGAAATGTCCGGTATGACTCGCTTGTAAAATGAGAGCCCGAACGTGATTGGTCAGACTGTGCATCAAACTAACTGTACTCTGATTCCTAACCAATCAGATGCTGCGTAAGAAAACGTTTGGCATTGATTGTGTGCGGTTCCCTACTTACTACGTGTATCTGAAAACTGCGAGAGTATCCTCTGTAATTGCTTTTTTTTTAGGCACAACGCCTGCATTGGCTTTAAATAACAATAGCTGGCATTACGCCTGGTATTGATATTGGCCAAGGCCAGCTTTGACTTGAGCGTAAACTCAAAAACTCCTGGATCTACGGCCGACAGGACTCAGCATTATGATTCCATGGATTATGTTTACAATGCAACCATAAACACCCGGAAATGTCCGACCATCAACGATACTGTCCGAATGTTGACGACAACACGTTCGGAACATTTCGGATAACTTCGAAAAAGGAGGAATTCCTCCTTTTTGGTCACGTGATTTTGGGTGATACCGGACCCTAAATTCGACAGAGCCTAGTCGGAGATTTTTGGGTCTGGGAACCAGACTACCGCATACATGCATCTCATGCTCACACCATAGAGCTATCAGCTATAGTCATACAGCTTGCTGAGGCAGAAGCTCAAGTTTTGTTGCAGTATTTTTGTTTTACTAATAGTCAACCATGTATAAACAAATCATGTGATTGAACAGTTCTGTTCTTAAAGGGACACGTTGCCTTGGATCGGACGAGTTGGTCTAAAAAAGCATTTGTAACCGTTTGTTATACAATGCATATGGTTAGAAAGATGTTTTAAAAGTAGAATACAATGATCCACACAAATATGCCTCGAAATTGCGTGGTTTTCCTTTACTTTGCGAACTAACACGGTCGGCCATTTTGTGGAGTAAAAAATTTGGCTCCACAAAATGGCAGGGCCGTGGCCGTGCGATAGGCGAGTGCCTTTATCGCATGGCCACGACCCTGCGAGGTTTTAAACGGCCGTTTAAGAACGAGTCCCTACTCTTTCATTCCCATTCATAAATGCCCTTTTGTTAAAAAGCGAAACAAATTGTTACAAGTAAGCCTATTATAGTTACAGCCTTATGTTCCGACACCCCTATGTTCCGACACCGCTATGTTCCGACAACCCTGGTGTATTTTTCCTATTCCTAACCCTAACCCTAACACTAACCCTAACCCTATGCAAATCATGAAGGGGTTGTCGAAACATAGGGGTGTCGGAATATAGGGGTGTCGGAATATAGAGCAGTCACCACTATAGACAGGGGACTGCGCTATATTCCATACACCCCTATGTTCCGACAACCCCCTCATGATTTACATAGGGTTAGGGTTAGGGTTAGGGTTAGGAATAGGAAAATACACCAGGGTTGTCGGAACATAGGGGTGTCGGGACATAGGGGTGTAACCCTATAGACAATCTGTGACAATTTGTTTGAGAGAATATTCGAAGTTTGTACATTTTCAAAAACTTTTGTAAAATTTTGTTTTGTGCGCGTTGGTGTGTGTGTACGCGCGTGTACAAAAATATTACGCGAGGGTATACTAATAGCTTTGTACTGCGTTCCGCGTAAGTAAATTGGCGTAACTGAGCGTGCGCGCCCATTACGCGAAGCCAGCCGTGTCCAAACACTTCTAGCCGGTGTTATATCGTCCGTTTAAACAACCCCCACGTGACGTGCTATTGACCAATCAGAATAGCGAAACTGTCCAGGCATTTATGAATTAGGGGTTAACAGTGTGATGACCCGGTCTTCACTGCGTGGTAATGACCGGGTTGATGGCTGGCCGCTGTTAATGGAACGAGCCGAAGGCGAGGTCCATTAACAGCGGCCAGCCACCAACCAAGGTCTTGTTCAACCAATGTTTTGTTCTTACTTTTAGTTTCAAAAACCGGCGTTCAAAATCTCGTGGAATCTCATTTACAACAACATGGAGCAAAGTCAAGTCAACAATGCTTACCCCAATTTATAAAGAAATTTCCTTAACCCTTAGTTATTGTTAGTCGGGGGTAAAATGCCCTCCACACCCAGCTTGTTCTACAAGATACTTTACACTGGGAAAACTTCATCTATGGAGGTTTGTGTTCCCCAGACTTCAAACGAATGATTAACGCACGAACTTTGCTCTAAATATAACATTCCAATACATTATCATTCAAACAGGTTCATTTTTAACTACAATTTTTCATTTTGCAACTTTTCTTGAGATTGTTTTCAAAATGTTAAAGTCATGCTGATTTCTTTATAAAATATTGCTGGAGAGCAAAGTAAGAATCGGGTGCACTTTAAAAATATCTTTTAACAGTGTTTTTAATTATACCTTTAGGAGTTTATTTGTGCTTCGAGTGGTGATAATGTAAGTAAGGGGATTGAGTGTTGTATCCCTTGTTCCTCAAACCCAGCCGAAAAGAGGAGGGGATACATTTGTGTATCCTTTGCTGCTCAAAACCAGCCGAAATAAGGAGGGGTATAATTTTGTATACTTTTTTCCTCAAACCTAGCCAAAAAGTGGAATAAATAGATTTGTTTATCCTTCGCTACTCAAACCAAGTGAAAAAGAGGAGGGGATATTTTTTCCCCTTGAGCCTCAAACATGACAAAATGTGCGACATATTGCTAAAAAGATTGATTCGTAAAATCTGGAGCATGTTTTTTCACAATTTGAAGGAGAAAATGGTAAAATCGTTTTTCGATAGCAATTTTCGGATTATGATAACAATTTCAAGCTGTAAATTTGAAAAATAACCATAAATGTAAAAATGCAGTTAAAAATGAACCTGTTTTTAATACACACTTTTTTAGAGAACACCAACTTTGTTATATCGATCAAACTGTACCCTCAACAGATCGCAACATTCAGAAAATACTCTTATGAGCGACTTTTCCCCTATCATATCTGCGCGTGTCTGTGTTATTGATTGACGCCGAGTTTTCCGCGGCCTCCATACATGTACACTGTAAAAACTGGGTGTTGTCACACCGAAGAACCAAAATTTGCAACATTGTGTTAAAATTACACTAATTTTTGCAAAAACAATGACATCGGTGTTATGTTAACACCCTAAGATGTTAATTTTGATTCTCTCTCCGGTATATATAATGTGACAGCGCCCATGGTGTCAATTTTAACACCCCAGTTTTTACAGAGTGTACATTTATATTTAAAGGCCGTCAGTGGTCGGTCAAACCCATGAGGAAAAAAGTTGTTTTCTTACATATCGGAATAAATTATCGTTGTTACATTGTGACCCTATTAATGGTTTCTTTGCAAGTGACTAATCTCGTGCATTCAATGTGTCAAACTTAATGTAAAACACAAATAGCAGCCGTAAATGTTACATCGAAAGATTAAACAAATAACTGAATGATAATGTTCACTCTCCTAGTTCTCGTGAATCTGGTCTTTATCTTTGTGTGTTAGGGTGTAAGGTCTTTATTATCCAAAACAAATGCTGGCAAACGAGTTTGTCAATCTAAATATTGTCATTGTGTATAGTGACTGGGTTTAAAGCGCCATTATTTTCTAAATAAATCAAATGAGTAACATTTGCTATGAAATAATTTGATTGAGAACTTCAATGAGCTCCATTACTACTATTGTATTCACTGTGAACATTCGACACGGTTTTGTATATTCATTATTTGTATTTTGGTAGTTTGGAAGAAGATTTGACATGAATAAAACTGGATAGTTCCTCCTCATAACTAAACAGGAAATCCAGATGTCTATCGCTTATTTTGATAAAAAATAAAAATGATTATACAATGGTTCCCCAAGTGTGTTGTTTTTTTTTGTGTGTGTTTTTGTTTGTTTTACTTTTCCTTAAAGGTAATATACAGTATTGGTAAGGATAACAAATAATCATTAATTAATTTTAGTATGAAAGCTCACTGATTATTAAGTTTACACTAACAAAAATATTTTTTTGTGAAAACTGTTTTCCTCCGAAATGAAATCAAATTGGAGAAGTTGGCTGTAAACAACCCACGTTATGGACAATGTCTGAAAACTGTTGCAGATGTTTCTCTACAAGTACATGTGACCATTGTTTGATAATTGCTAAAATGCTGAAATATATTGACAATTTAAAAAGTGTATCATTTTTTGGATTCGCCCTGTAGATGAAATCAAATATGATTGCAATTAGCTTTAAAAGGAAAATACGGCTCGTGATACAATATTAACACGTAAATACCGAGTTTCACAATAGTTTTTTTTTCCCCCTCATTTGTTTTTCTTTGTTTGTCCCTTTCCTACTGGTTTGCCAAATGATTTGTGCAATTCTAAGAATGGGATCATCATCTGCACAATAATAATCATGAAAACTAAAAGCAATTTCTTGTCTTCAAAAAGACCGGGTTTTATGTTTAATTCTTGAACGCTGCCCTTGCTTCGATGCTATAAATATGTCCACTACGCCAAAAGTGATGACTACTACTCAGCCTTGCCATGTCTATTTCTCAGATGAGCTAGGGGGAATTTCCACTTGTTTGACAGGGAAGTTTATGTCAAGTGTGGTTATTTTTTCACTAACAACTGGGATTTAAGTCATTGCCCTGAATTTTTCCCTCATTTCAGAAATGGATTGGTTAACATTTAGAACTTAGCTTGGGTAGAGGCATATTGTGCAAAGGAAACCTCACTTGCATACCAAGTTGTCTGTAATTTATTCACGGCACGGCAATTTAGTTTAAATCTTAGAAAATGTCAAGTCACATGATCTTTCAAGTAAAACAAATTCCATATACAATTCCTCATTCCATAATACAGAAAATATAGTAGATTTTATTTCTGAGTACTTGTACATTAGTGTTACAAAAATGTTTTCTTTTCGCATATGTTTGCTATTTTGCACGTGTATTTAAGTTTAAAATTTAATCAGGTTCAAATCTTAGCTGAACCAATTAAGGAAACACGAGAACTTAAGGATATGACCTTCAGAATTCAAAATAAACTATAACCGGTCTTATTGTTTTAACAACATCTTATAAAAAAGGGCAACATACACCCGGATTTCCTTTTTCTTTTAAAGGAGGAACTTGCCAGGTTATTTAACGACGAATAAGCAAATTTGGCAGCCGGTCAACTTCTAAAATCTTAATTTGAACAACTTTGGTTATCTGTCATTGGTCAACAATAAATTTCGTAAGTTCCCTGTTTGATTTTATTAGTTATATATATTGTTTTTCCTTCTCAGAGTGGTTATATATGAAGCAAGAGACAGCAGCAAATGTCTGCGGACAGAAAGTCATGGCGGGACAACTTCGTTTGAACCTCAAGCTGCTCATCATATTGTTGGGATTTTTTGAAGGTAGGTACTTTAGCCATTTTGCATTGATTTTCCGACTTTCCTTGAAAAGTGTCGGTTATAATAATGTTATGACGTCGTCAGTATTGTATACAATTTGCTCTCAGTAACTTATTTACTGGTGTCAAACAAACTGGTATATATCAACCCCAAACCCATCCGAATTACCTATGCGTTGAAGAAAGTTGCAACATGCCCGATAATAGCCGATACGTGAAAGTACAAAGTAAACATAAACTTACATAATATATTTAAACAAAGATCAGTAACGAGAAGGATGTGATCGACGTGTTTAAAATTGACACACATTGCCCTCGCGAAATAAACTCAGGCTTTTAATATTATACTCTCTGTTCAATGAAGAAGTGAATACGTCGTGCCTTACTTTTTGCCTTACTTACTGTTTTTGTTTTCATTACAAAAGAAAATAAAGCTGTAAAGAAAAAAAAAACTTTCATTTGACAAACTACTGCTCAAAAGAAACCTGAAAGGATGATGAGAATCGAGAAAGGCAAGTCTAACACTGGGTGGCCCCTGAGCTCACTCAAGTATGGGCTTATCGGTTTGCCACTGCATGATTCACCAAATTTCCACTACCATATCTAGCACGACAGCTGAATCAACGAGAACACTTCAAAAACGTAGCCTTCCCAAAATATAAACACATAACATTATGTGTTTAGTATTTAATTCAAATCCTTCACTCTTTCTTTTTCACTTTGGACTAGCTTCTTTGATTGCCTTCATCTTATTTTGGACTGGTTCCCCTGTTTATCTTGTTAGTGCTTTCGTTTTTCTTTTGCTATCAATATTGGTTTCCTCAACACAAGTTTTTGCTATGAACTCTATTTACTTAGAAAAAAAACACTCTTTTTTTAAAACGAAGTTTGTTGAACAGTGTAGAAAAATGTCAAGATTATTGTTTTTAATGGTTGTAAGAATGTTCACATAGACTGACACACTGATAATCTGTGTATCTATTATCTATTTTTTAAAAAGGGGATGCTGTAAAATTGCAAAAAAAAAAAAAAAATGTAAGAATTATTCGTTGTGGCCTTCAGTTTGTTACCGACCGATTTAAAAAACCTTGCGGGAGCGGGGCCTCCTCCAAGGAGGCCTCCTTCAAGGAGGCTGAATACAGCCCGACGACGACGATGATGATGATGGGGATGATGATGATCAACATTCATAAAAATTTAAACCATTTTGAATGGTGTAACACAGCGGTACTTTCATTTATTAATATTTCATCGTTTGAAAGGTTCAACACTTAATGCACACAACCTTTACTTCAATCGCTTCTGTTTTGTATCCACCATTTTTCTACAAACCACTCTGGCAGGGGTGCATTTTTTTAAATGAACATAAATGGCAACTGTTAGACTTAGACAAGCTAACCCGCCCATCCTTAATCACCAAATTGATGATACATCTTGTTCGCTCTTTATGTAAGGACTTTAACCACGTCCTGGCTTAAATGCACACAAACCCTTTAAAGGTAGGATCATCGTATGATTTTTGTCAAGTAGTGCTGTTTTGTATGCAAAATTATCAAGACATAATACAATAAAAGTCACATGTGAAATTTTCAGCTGAATACAGTGTCTACTCGTCGAGAAAACAGCAAAAACTGTCACTATAGAACGTCGAATCCTCTACGTTTGGCGAGGTGATGGATACCAACCTAGCCTTGCTCAAGGCGGTCGCGGTTTCACTGCGAAAAAAAGACGGCGTAAACCCACGCGTACACGTTTACTGTACACTGTGCGTAACCAAATAAAAAATGAAAACAAAACTTCAACGCCTTGGTCAAGGCTAGTACCAACCGCATTTCTGGCCGCGTCATTCGCAAATGGACATGCAACCCTCAGAAATTTGATAATTAATTATTCATGCATGCATCGTTTCTCAGATTCAAATGTTTTTATTGATTTCTAATCAACGGGGACAGTTCAGACAAAACAAATTCACATGATGCTTACATACTGTTACCATTTTTATAACGTTTAAGCTTTCGGATAGAAATTACACAATTCTGTTTTTTGGGGGTCGTTTAATACCAAAGTTTGAAACTATGAATCAAACAAACTAGTGAAAATAAAAAAATTAAACATATTTGCAAAATGGTGGATTATTTCCACGCTAATAGACCTTTCTATTGTTGATAACACGGCCGAATGTTAGAAAAATCATTCAATCGCGTTAACAGATGTTGTGACCAAATTCAAAATATCTACAAACTTTCAATTATAAAAAAGAAATTTATATCCCATACTTCCAACAAATTCAACACTATTTTTGATTATTTTTGTAACATTCTTACAAACTGTTTTTGCTTTGCATTTATGGCTAGCCATAGTTTTCTAAACTTGGTTGGCTAAAACTGGGGCTTTGACGTTGCAACAGAAAGGTTTAGCAAAATTTAATTTATGATGTATCTCCGCAGTATAGCAGGCAAAATATATTTCCCGGTCATTTTCGGCAAAAGAGCAGCCAATTAAAACGTCGCTATAATCGATTTCGCGCGAAATTTGAAGCAGTCATTTAATTTCAAATAATGTGTCAGCAAATCTGTCTGGCATTACATAGAGAGGTATCAATGTATATACACATACGTGCGCTTTAATGCCGGTTTTGACCAGATGTAAAAAGTTTGAGCAGGCTCAACGTTCTACAACCCGATGCAAAAATCATGCCGAAATGATAAGTAGTTATTGAGATATGTATTTTTGAAAATTTCAACTTCCGGTTCTAACCGTAAGTCGTGGTGAAATGGGGTCATGCTCTGTGTCAAAGACCTTTTCGATGATGTGTAGATTGTAAAAAATTCAACATGTGGTTCGTGAGTTATGATTTCTTTTTTTACTTAGATTTAACGTTGTGCCATACCTGATAACGTCATCATGACATAATCAAGCCATGTCCTCTTGACATTCAGGTTTAATTGTGTAATGAATTTCAATGTTCAATTCAATTTCAATCTTGAGTTATGCTGTAAACAAAAGCCCCGAAATTGACCTAGGGGTACGACTGGAAGTAAAGGGCACACAATTTTGGCGGTAACTTTTACATGAAGCCTTCTATTGATCTATCAGATACCCAATTGTGAACAACTTGCAAATTTAATGAAATACAGCAAATAGGAAATGGTCATTTCTCAACTTCAAAATGTTGTTGAAACATTAAATTTCACCTTCCGGTTTGAACCGGAAGTCGGGTCAAAATGGGTTACTTTTTGTGTAGCATTTGTTTGCTTTTACAGACCTCCGGATAACGTATGGATTGTAAAAATCGAATGTTTGGTTCAGGAGTTATGACTTTTCAAATATTAAACTTCAACTTCAACCGAAAGCCGAGGTCAAATTTGGGCGTCAACACTAACTGCAAAAATAAGTTATGTACAAACCTGAAAGGGAAAAATGGGTTAACACAAACCTGTGCAAAAATTGGGGGTTAACACAATCCTGTACAAGAACGGGTTATAAAACCTGCAAAATCAAGTTATGTACAAACCTGAAGGGAAAAAAAGGTTAACACAAACCTGTAAAAAATGGGGGTAAACGCAATCCTGTAAAAATAGGGTTATAAAACCTGCAAAAATAAGTTATGTACAGACCTGAAAAGGACAAACGTTAACACAATCCTGTGAAAAAACGGGGGTTTAAAACACAATCCTGTAAAACGAATGGGTTAAAAAACCTGCAGAGAAAATTATTAAGTAGTATTTAAAAACCTGTAAGGTAAAAAAATAATGAATTATTAATTATCTGTAGAGGAAGGAAAAATGTTAGAAATTGTTCTGAAAAGAACAGGTAGGGAGTGGGAAAAGATAAAATGGATATGGTTGTAACAATTAAAAACAAGATACAAGCAAATCAATGGGATCACCCCGAAGGGATACAACAACAGAAAAATAAGTTTCTTACTACGACTTGAGGAGGGTCTGTTGAAACCGTTGAGTTGCAGACAGGAAAATCCTGGTGACCGGTGATATATATAATGAGTAGGGTAGATGGCCTTAGCTTTCGATCCAGAACGGACCTTCTTCAGAGGCATAAAACAAGTGTTATGAGATCCTAATACATGTACATTAGTTACGTGTGTTCAACGCACGCTGTCAATCATTCTTTGTGTGTAAGGTCGTTAACCCTAGTGGGCGGTGCTAATATAGAATGATCTAGAGTAGCACTTTCTAGAAAACGACACAAATCCTTTATATACGCGCTGGGGTAAATCTAGGACGGGACTCAAATACTCAAGACTGGTGGAAGCTACGACTGATTGTGATTCAACTCGTTGGAGGAGCTTTTGGTAGAGTTCGCTTTTGACCGAGTGCAGTTAAAGAGCTTAATTTAAATCCGGAAAGGACATTTTCGAACTTAATCTACAGTTCGGTATTTTGGGGTCTCTCCCCATATTTTGTGGCGGGTGTCAGATTGTGTGCCCGTCGTTGTTTCGTCTTCTTCTGGACATTTTATCGGAGTGAGTTTACCCCGTGATAGCTCAAAGTCACATCGGCAAAGAACTGATTTATCGCCCCTGGAGTTGATCGTTTTAGAGCCAGTGTATGTGATCCTCGCTGTATCTTCTGTTGCCGTGATCCTCGCCTGTATTTCATCCAGGTTGACGTATTAGCCCGTAAGATACTTATGTTGTATAAGATCCATTTTTAATGTACACTTGTTTTATGCAATCAGTGTATGTTTGTTAAAACAAATCGGTAACTGAAGTGGTTGATAGTTTTATCATTAAATCACTTGGATTCTGTGTTCTTATACATCAGTGTCACCTTGTTTGATTTCTTTGTTGCATCTGAGAAAATTCAGGCTTTTTGAGTGATTTATATTCACGGATAGTTTGGAGATTTTTGGATCGTAACAAATTGGGGGCCTGTCCGGGAAATCGAACAAAAATAAGCCGTATATTTCTGTGTACAATTGTCAAACAAGGTTGCACGTTTTATTGTTACTAGTCTGTAGTGTTGTATAAAAATGGCTAGTGAGTTTGATGCACAAGCTTTCGTGGATTCTGAAGATTTGTCAATCGAGAAGTTGCAACAGTTATCAAAAGACGAGTTGCACGGAGTTGCCAAACACGTTCATGTAGAAATTTCTAGAAGTGCCAAAAAGGCAAAACTAGTGAACGTTCTAGCGGGAAGACTGAACTTAGAGTTGTCTCAGTCTCCGCAGACTTTTGATCGAGAAATTGAGCTTGCAAAAATTGAGCTTGAAAAGGAAAGGCTCAGGCCTGAGTTTGAAGAAACGGAAAAAGAAAGAGAAGAAAAGGAAAAAGAAAGAGAAGAAAAGGAAAAAGAAAGAGAACTACGAAGGCTTGAACTCAAAGAAAAGGAAAAGGAACGAGAATTTGAACTGCGTAAGCTTGAATTAGAAGTGGGTTCAAAGAAAGGCAAGGAGAGAACTCCAATTGATTTTGATCTAGCGAAAAACGTGAGGTTGGTGCCAAAATTCAACGAACACGATGTTGATACGTATTTTCTGTCGTTTGAGAAGATTGCCAAAAATCTTAGTTGGCCTGAGAAATATTGGCCTTTGCTCCTGCAGAGCACTTTTGTGGGTAAGCTCAGAAAGTCTATGCCACACTTTCAGAGGACCAATGTAGTAAATATTCTACGGTTAAGGCATCCATTTTAAATGCGTATGAGTTGGTTCCTGAGGCGTATAGACAGAAATTTAGAAAACTGACTAGATTGAGTGGCCAGACCTTTGTTGAATTCGCTAGACAGAAGGAAATTGTTTTTGATCGATGGTATCAGTCTCTCAAATGTGAGAAAATTTTTGAGGAGTTAAAAGAAGTGGTCCTCATGGAAGAATTCAAAAACAGTGTCCCTCTGAGTATCAAAACCCATTTGGAAGAACACAAGATCACCAAATTAAGGAAAGCTGCAGTGGTAGCTGATGATTATGAATTAACTCATAAAATGAGTATGGGCAAAACTAATTTCCAGTCAAAGGGTTTTTACCAAAATACTAAGGGCAAGTCAGGTTCCGAGGCACAGTCTGGCACTGAAAGTCCAAAGAAGCCTTCATCACCGAGTGGAGCCAAGGACGACCACGAGAAGTCTTTTCCTCCGTGTGATTACTGTCATAAGAAGGGTCACACGAAGGCGAGATGTTTCAAGTTCATCGCTGACGAGCGAGGGCGGTCTGAAAAGCCTGTCGCTTTTGTCCGTAAGGACACTCTACTTCGTAGGAAGTCCGGTGCCTATAGAGGAGGACTCTGGTGTTTGGCTGGCTGAAACCTTTTTTAGTGATTTAGAAGAAAAGGAGGGAGTGTCTCAAGATGCTAAGTTTAGCCGATCCTCGCTGATAGAGCAGCAGAAAGCGGACCCAGATCTGAGGAAGCTCACCCAGACAGCGTGTTCTGAGGAAGAGGCTCAAGGGGTTCTGGAATGCTACTACGTCAAGTCTGGCGTGTTAATGAGGAAATGGAGACCTACCCAGAAACCAGCTGATGAAGAATGGAGTATTGTTCATCAAATTGTTGTTCCTCCATGTTACCGTGATGAGATCTTGAGAATCGCTCACGAAATTCCGGTTGCGGGTCATCTTGGTATCAGAAAGACTCAAGCTAGAGTCATGGCTCATTTTATTGGCCTAAGCTACATCAAGATGTGGTGGAATTCTGCAAGACGTGCCATACGTGTCAGATGAAACTCATTAAGGAGAGGTTTTTGTCAGAGGATGAGGAGACCAATCTGCTCGACTATGTGTCGAACTTTAAGGAGAGGTTGTCTAGGGCATGTTGTGTGGCACAAGAACATCTGAAAGTGTCTCAACGGGTCATGAAGACGAGAGCAGACAGGAAATCCGAAGTCCGCATCTTTAAACCCGGCGAAAAAGTGCTAGTGCTGTTGCCTCTGCCTGGCAACCCCCTTAAAGCAAAGGTTAGTGGGCCCTACTGTGTCAAAAAGAAACTCAATGATGTCAATTACGTAATCAGTACCCCAGACCGAAGAAAGAGCCAAAGAGTTTGTCATGTTAACATGCTCAAGAAGTATTATGAGCGTGATAATTCTGGCCAGCCTGTGGGGGTAGCTGTCATTGAGGCAAAACCTGACCGTCTGAACTTGAATTTTTAGCTGTTCAGCTTTCTAACTCTGAAATTCTTGCTAATTTGGACGAAATCCTTGCAGTTCATGATGTTGATGTAGGAAAGTCAAGACCTATAAAACAAGCTCCCTACCGACTTAACCCGGACAAGTTAGCCAAGGTTCGGGAGGAGGTTAAATTCATGATAAAACATGACATTATCGAACCTAGTCAGAGTTCTTGGAGTTCTCCCATTGTCATGGTACCAAAGCCAGACGGTACTCTTAGATTTTGTATAGATTATAGAAAAGTCAATGCAGAAACTAAGACGGATTCTTATCCGATCCCGAGGTTGGAAGATTGTATTGATCGAGTGGGAAATTCGGCGTTTGTCAGTAAAATAGATCTGTTGAAAGGTTATTGGCAGGTGCCCTTGACTGACCGAGCCAAAGAAATTTCCGCATTTGTGACACCCGATGGTCTCTACCAATGTAAAACAATGCCCTTTGGGATGAAAAACGCCCCGGCTACGTTTCAGAGAATGATGAGCCAAGTCATTGCTGGGCTGGACAATTGTGTTGTCTATATTGATGACATTTTGGTATACAGCGATAACTGGAACGACCATCTGAAACACTTGGGTGCCCTGTTTGATAAGCTTTCTAAAGCAAACTTGGCGGCGGATCTCAAAAGAGTGAGTTTGCCAAAGCAACGGTGACCTACTTAGGTCATGTGGTCGGTCAGGGTCACGTGCTACCCCGAGTAGCAAAGATCAAAGCTATTCAAGAATTTCCCATGCCCACAGGAAAGAGAGAATTGATGAGATTCCTGGGTATGAGTGGATTTTACAGAAAGTTTGTTCCAAACTTTAGCACCATTGCGACTCCATTGACTCAACTTTTACAGAAGAATGTAAAGTTTGTTTGGTCTGACTCTTGTCAAAAGGCGTTTGATAATTTAAAGGCCATTTTGACAAACGAACCAGTTCTGGCTGCACCAAATTTTGACAAGGCGTTCAGAATAGCCATTGACGCCAGTGATGTTGGTGTCGGAGCAGTTTTGCTCCAAGATGATAAGTCTGGAATCGAGCGACCTATCAGTTACTTTTCAAAGAAACTGAACAAATACCAGGCAAAATACTCCACCATCGAAAAAGAGGCGTTAGGTTTAGTTCTTGCCCTACAACACTTTGAGGTGTATGTAACGAATGGTGCTGGGGAGACGATCATTTATACTGATCATAACCCACTTGTGTTTTTGGAGAAATTCAAAACCAAGAACCAGAGGTTATTCCGCTGGAGTTTGATTTTGCAACCATATCCACTCAAGATTGTTCATATCGCTGGGAAGAGCAATGTAATTGCGGATGCTCTGTCTAGAGTTTAGAATAATGTACTTAAACACAATTGGTATTATTTCTGATGTGCTAAACCAGTAAGAGTGTTTGTAAGATTATTGCTGTTAGCAGATTATGGTAAAATGTCTAAGTCGGACGTAACTAAATTGCTTAAATTTTAAATAATTTTGAAATTTATGTTAACATTCCTTTTTGAAACGAAAATTTCCTTATGTAAATTTTCTTATTTTATGGGGGGAGATGTTATGAGATCCTAATACATGTACATTAGTTACGTGTGTTCAACGCACGCTGTCAATCATTCTTTGTGTGTAAGGTCGTTAACCCTAGTGGGCGGTGCTAATATAGAATGATCTAGAGTAGTACTTTCTAGAAAACGACACAAATCCTTTATATACGGGCTGGGGGTAAATCTAGGACGGGACTCAAATACTCAAGACTGGTGGAAGCTACGACTTCTGTGATTGTGATTCAACTCGTTGGAGGAGCTTTTGGTAGAGTTCGCTTTTGACCGAGTGCAGTTAAAGAGCTTAATTTAAATCCGGAAAGGACATTTTCGAACTTAATCTACAGTTCGGTATTTTGGGGTCTTTTCCCCATATTTTGTGGCGGGTGTCAGATTGTGTGCCCGTCGTTGTTTCGTCTTCTTCTGGACATTTTATCAGGTGAGTTTACCCCGTGATAGCTCAAAGTCACATCGGCAAAGAACTGATTTATCGCCCCTGGAGTTGATCGTTTTAGAGCCAGTGTATGTGATCCTCGCTGTATCTTCTGTTGCCGTGATCCTCGCCTGTATTTCATCCAGGTTGACGTATTAGCCCGTAAGATACTTATGTTGTATAAGATCCATTTTTAATGTACACTTGTTTTATGCAATCAGTGTATGTTTGTTAAAACAAATCGGTAACTGAAGTGGTTGATAGTTTTATCATTAAATCACTTGGATTCTGTGTTCTTATACATCAGTGTCACCTTGTTTGATTTCTTTGTTGCATCTGAGAAAATTCAGGCTTTTTGAGTGATTTATATTCACGGATAGTTTGGAGATTTTTGGATCGTAACACAAGTACAAACAAATACATATCCATTTATAGAAAAAGAGAGGGGAAAGGGATTAAGGGAAGGATCCAGAAAGAAGCGGGAAAAATATAGCCAATCAAAGTTTCTATTTCAGAAACAATTGGTGGCTATGAACCAATAGGAGTAAAGTGGTGAGGACAAAGGATGTATAGTATGAAAGGATGGATTACTGGACCATAAAAGTGGTAAATGCATTGTTCGATAACAATGCAGGGAGACATGAAAGGGTAGGATTGGAGAGCAAGTTGCATCATGATGCAACTAACAATGGTCAATTAAAGAATAGCAAGATCAAAGGTAGGATGATATTAAAAATAGGTGTGAGGGACCTGTGGAAAAAAGGTTACTACATGAGATATTTATAGTAAGAAATTTATAAAAAACAACTTATTGACAGAAAAAAATGTGTTTATTTACACTTAATTTACAGAATATATACAACACATGAATTATCAGGCAGAGGAGTGAAGTGGAGGGTAATGGGAAGTTATTTAACACCAGTGTTTATGTTTAGTCCAAAGGGTATATATAAAGGGTATATATATGATTTTGGGTTGAACAAAGAAAAATTGACTAGAGTGGGATTTGAACCAACGACCTCCGGTTTAACGTGCCGGCGCTCTACCAAAAGGGTATATATATATAGTGTGTTTGTGCGGTATGTGCACGAACACCTCTTGTTTTTGTTGTTTTTTGTTCTTCTTCAGAATCTTCTTCTGATATATATATATATATATATATATTTCCAGGTGACTTTAATATTGGCCTCTGCTGCAGGGAAGAGTTCCGTGGAAAAAGAAGATTCTGAAGAAGAACAAAAAACAACAAAAACAAGAGGTGTTCGTGCACATACTGCACAAACACCTAAAAAGTACAACAACAATATGTTTTCAGCTGTTGGCCGAACACCTAAAAAATCGGTCAGCAGTGGTCATATTATGGAAAAATAAGGTCTGATATTTGTGGTTTGTGGAGCACTTTAGCTCTAGTTCTTTCTTTAATTCTTTCTTTCTTTGGTCAAACGGCCACGTGGTCAAAATGCAAAAGGACATAACTCCAAAACTGTTCTGCCGATTTTTTACAAATTTTTGTCAAATAAAACCTTGACACTTGCCCTATCTAAGAATATAATTGTCATAAATTGTGGCCAATGGTCAACTGGTGGTCAGTGGTGGTCATGTTATGAATATTTACAAAATGAGTCTTCTCCCACATTCTTTCGCCGATGCAGCCTAACCTGGACAAATGCCTCATTAGCTCGAGCTACACTTGGGGTGTGCACAGAATTCGGCCAGTACTCACCTATCGGTCAGTTGGGGCGCAAGGGTAACGCCACCAACGCACCACCTACGTTCAGAATAATCTCATTAGACTCTTGCGACGCGGACGGGTCGAAGCTCTCTGCAAATCATTTTGCAAACCACGAAGTACACATACGTTCTCTACGTATAGATACATGTATGTACACCATATTTGAATTAAACGGTTGTTGATAACTAGCTCATCGCTGCATGCTGGTGGACGTTGAAAACATTCGTAAATGATTTTGTGTGCGTTGTTAACTGCTTCAGTAAATTAATAATTTAATAAACAACATACCTTTAAAGTAAACAACATTTGTTTATATATCTGTTAGACATGTGTACATTGCCTCAAATTTAATGATACTTTTACAACGATTCAGAGGTTCGGTGAAGAGTCAGCACTGCTTTAATTGGTTCTTATGAAAGGAGAACTGGGATGGTTGGTGAGGTCATAGGCATTGAGGTGCATCCCACTAAATAACTCCCATCAGTGCAAAATGCTAAATATTCAAAAATACTTAAAAAAATATAGTGTCACAGCTTTTTACAGTAAATGTAAAATTATCCATTGTTTGACTCTTGAACCTTTATCCATTGCTCAATTTGATACGGGGAGTGCCAATGGCCCGGCGAGTTATTCTCCCTTTAAATAAAAACACCCCTACACCAATGTTATTTTCCAAACGTCCGCGCATCAATCTTGAAAAATGTTCATATACACCTCTCGGCAAATAGGACCATATTTTCAGGGCCTATGTCATGCGAAAAGTCAACGTTGGAAGTCAACAACCCTCGGGTCACAATTGGGAAAAATTGTTACACTGTACGATTGTTATTTGGCTCTCAAATCTGTCAAATACAGAATGTTTTGAGGGCCTACAAAATAATAATGAGGCCGACACCCTGTTTTCTCCCTATTTAGTGGGGTGCACACTGAGTGGACTGCCCATTGTGTGTCAAGTGCCCTGTGTTCTAGAGCGTATCAGTGGACTGTTGGTATTAGTAGAGGAGTGAATTAGTGAATCCTACAAAGAGACCAGCATCTCAAACGTTGTTCCGTCTCCTCTGACGATAATTAGAGCAAGCTAGTCGGAACGTTGAGTCCAAATAACTCACTCCGCGGCAGCACAATTTAAAACGAGAAGTCCTCCGATCCACTGAGCGAAAGTAGTAGTCCTGGCCATTTTCCTACCTCCCAAGTAGCACTTAATATGCAGGCCAGTTCTTTTCAAGACTAAGTCCTTTTTCAAATTCCGAAGTTTACGGCAGTAGAATAGAATATAGCAAAGTAAGTCTTCGAGAACAATTTACACAGTACGCAAAATAATTATATACACATGGTGTTACTGCAAACCGAATATATAATAATTCGATAATTAAACATTATTGATTCCTTTTCCTCAGTTTTTTTGGTAAATTGCCAGTTTGCCCATTTCTACTTGTCAGAGCCAAAAGTTTACTTGGAAAGCATGTCTTCATTTCCAAATAAGTTTTCAGTAACGGTATTATGTGACTTTAATCAAACCCCTTCTTATTAAGCGATTTATTCATCTGGAATTGTTCAGTGTAATGTTTATATGTTTCATATAACCTGTTTCTGTTATCAACAATATTTAAATACAAACAGTGTCAAAACTCCGTTTAACATTATTCAGGCGTTTTAGCAGTTGTAGACTTCACCAGCGTGACAGCTTCTGCTTCTTCAGCGGGCACATACGTATTCATCGCAGGTTACTTAGTGTTTGATGATGAGACCGCGGCAGACAACAAAGAAGAGCTTGGTTTTTCTCGATCCATGAGGACTGGTGACGTAAGTGACCTGGCTGGGTGGACGGATGCTTCTAATAAGATACCAACAAATTTGCCAAACAATATCAAGAGGGCGATGTTCAAAATATCCGGGACCAAGACGAAAAGCGTTGGTGTGTTCGAGTGGACGTATGGCTTGAACTCAGTAACAACGATACGAATGAAACCCACAGGTAAGTGATTCAAATTAATCAAATCGCGAAAGGGTACTTTTGCCAGCAAGAATTGTATGCAATGTTTCAGGCATACCACGGATATCGATTATTTGTTACTGGGTGATACCGTGGTACATTAACGCACATCATAGTGTAATTTCCTTTGTTGCGTTATGTCGTTGTCATTTTGACGTCCACAGCATCCCTTCTACCCACCTTTGTTACCCGTACTGTGAACCTCAACGATCATGTGAGTCTAACCGTTACAAGAAACACAGAGGATGGAAATATTGATTACAGCAGATGGAGGAAAAATGACGGTGATGGGATGAAACCGAATATCCTGCATTTCGACATAAACAATGCCAGTACCAGCGACAGCGGTATTTATGAGTGTCACTATAAGAATCAACGTAGCTTTGGAAATCAGGCGCTCCTGAGATTAATCGTCAGAGGTAAACCGGATGATGTATTTGTTTATTAAATAACAAACTGTGAGTTGAGTGTAAATGTGTAGATATCACGGGGTGCTATCACATCCATCTGAACCAGACCATCTCAATAAAACATTGCATTACTTCCAAATAAAGATGTTGGCAGCTATTTCTCTCTAAAATAGACTGAAACACCAAGAAATAGACCGAGCTCCATACAACGTCATCCATAGCCTAAACTGAGACCCGGGTATCAACTTAGTTCAATACATGCAGAAGGGGAAACTTAATATAAAACTAGACATTGAGTTTTGTTTACTACAAAAAAGGTGTTCGTGGTGAGTGATTGATTGAATGAATGAGACATTCTACCTTATCAATCCAGTGCCTCTGGTCCAGGAGTTATGAATTTTTCACAAGATTTAACATCCAACTTCCGGTTTGGACCAGAGATCAGAGATCAGTGAATAGGGGTCACATTTTTGTGTAGCGCGTTTAGTTTAATAATAATAATAATAATAATAATAATGAAGACGTTTTTAGATGATGTATGGATTTCAAACCTCAACAATTTGTTGAAACATTAACTTTCACTTTCCGCGTTTTAACCGGAAGTCAAGGTCAAATGAGGTCACAGTGTGTAGCGTTTCTTGAATCGCTGGAGCCCTTTCTTGATGATGTATAGATGATAAAAATTCCAATGTGTGGTTGGGCAGTTCTGATTTTTCAAATCATTAAATTTCATCTTCCGGTTTGAACAGGAAGTGAAAAGTCAATTGAAGTCCACATTCTGTATATCGTTTGTTAAGTTGTTACATACTTGTTCCAATGAGTGCTATAGATTACTTAAAAATCCATTTATTATTGGTTCAGGAATTATGAATTTTTAAAGCATTAAATGTCAACTTTCCGCTTTGAACCGGAAGATTCAAGAGGGTCAAACAGGGTCACGAATAAGTGTAGCGTATGTTACTGTTTTATAAAGACCATTCAGATGATGTATAAATTGTAAAAATCCCTTGTGTGGTTCAGGAGTTACAGAATTTTCCAAGTATCACATGGATTATCTTTTATGCCGGGTGCGCAATATACAAGGTAACATGCAGCGATGCTAAATGTTTATTCCTACCATGTAGTTGAAGTAAACTGAACTACACGTTCAATGTACATGTATACACGCATTGCTATTACACTATCTCGCGTTATCAAAGTGAGTCATTACAAACGTGCGCTTTAATGCTCTGAGTGGTTATTCCGACAAGATGTAAAATGTCAAAATGTTGTTCCTTTCTGTGCAAAAAGTTTCAAGCAGGCTCAACGTTCTAAAACCTGAGGCAAAAATTATGCTGAAATGATAAATAGTTTTTGAGATACGGAATTTTATGAAATTTACAAATTTCCGGGTTGAACCGGAAGTCAAAGGTCAAATGGGGTCACTTTTTGTGTAGCGTTTATTTGGACCTTTAACGAACTTTTCCGATGATGTATAGATCTGTAAAAATCCAACATGTCGTCTATGAGTTATGATTTTTTCAATTATTAAAGTTTTGATTTAATGTAATGCAATGCACCTGATGACGTCATTATGACATCAGTCAAGTTTGTGTCGTCTTGATATTTAGGTCTCAAATGTCTGATGAGATTTCAATGTTAAACCGGAATTCAATTTCAATCTTGAGTTATGCCGTAGATAAGCCCGGAAATAAATGTTTTTCAGAAAAAACAAACAAAGGCAAACTTTGACCTAGGGGCATGACCTTGAAAAAAGGTCATACTGGATTTTGACGTTAACTTTTGAGAATGTAGCCCCAGGTCGTGAATCTATTGTATGCCCAATTATGAGAACATCATAGCTTTCATATTATTCAATGAGATACAACAAATACCAAATGGTCATTTTCAACTTTAAAAACCTTGCTAATTCGACACCTGATGACGTCATTGTGCAACTGTGCCGTCTTCATATTCAAGGTTCAATTGTCTGTTGAGTTTCAATGTTCAATTCAGTTTCAATTTTGAGATTATGCTGTAGAGAAGAGTTCTGTGGAAGAAGAAGATGGAAACGAAAATAGACTTAAGTTTTTGTTTTAGAACAAAAACAGGGTGTTTCGCATTTATTGGTCAATAAGTCAGTCGTTTAAGTTTTGAATATTACTCTGGTTGTGGTAGGAGTAATGTAAGAAGGGTTGAAAAATGTGAGAACATGGTTTTGCTGATGAGCGCTATTATGATGTATCCAAAATTGGCCTATATGTTGTCGGGTCATTATGTTTGAATCTTTTTGGATTTTAAGCAACAGGTTTCAGCCATTAATATTTTTCTTTTCAAAAAAATGTCACGAGAGGGCGCTGTTGAAAATTATTATGTCATTTCTTTTTTTATAGATCTTATCTGTGACGATCAAGAGTTATGAATTTTTCAATGATTAAACTTCAACTTCCAGAATTGAAACCAGGAAGTCAAGGTCAAATCGCGGTCAGGTTCTGAGTAACTTTTTACAAACTTTTCACGAGCCTGTTCGATGATGTGTAGATTGTAAAAAACGGAACATGTGGTTCATGTCCGTTTTATTATTTTTTCCGTTACTAAACTTCAACTTCCGGTTTTAACCGGAAAACAAGGTCAGACGAGGAGTACACTCTGTGTGTTCATCCATTAGGTTTTTGAATACCTTTTTCTGATGATATGTTAATAACCAAAATCAATGTCTGGTTTTGGAGTAATGATTTTTGAAACACTGCAGCTTTGAATTTTATAAAAAAATGTAAAAAAAATAAAGTAATTACGTCATCATGACGTCACTCACATTAATAATAATAATAATAATATATAATAATAGTGCACTTCTTGTATGGCGCACATATCCGTCACTCGGTGACGCTAGAGGCGCTTTTAACGTCGTTGTTCTTCCCTTAAGGTATTGTCGAGCTACGTTTTGAAGTATCAGACCAAGTCCTTTACATAGCACCATGCAAATGGTACAAGAGGTGCTATCACGCAATATGCTGCCGATCAAACCAGGAACACCAGCAAACCCTTCTCTTTAGGATAAGTGCACTGGGTTCTTTAACCCTGCATTACGCAACACACGGGACCTACGGCTTAACGTTCCATGCGAAGGACGAAGCATGTGGTTCATGCTTGCTTTAAGGACACAAGTGCACAGCGACTGGGATTCAAAACCCACACTCTGCTGATCAGAAAAACACCAGAGCTTCCGTTCGGTGTTCTTATCCGCTCGGCCACGACACGCCACATTTAATAATATAATAATAATAATAATAGTGGCTTCTTATATAAGCGCACATATCCGTCCTCAGTGACGCTCAAGGCACTTTTAACGTTCATTGTACATCCCTTAAGGTATTGTGGAGCTACGTTTGAAGTATGAGACAAGTCCTTTACATAGCACCATGCAATGGTACACAGGTGCTGTGGCGCAATATGCTGCCGATCAAACCAGGAACACCGGGGCGAACCCCTTCTTTTCGATAAGTGCACTGGGTTCTTTAACGTGCATTACAGCACACGGGACCTACGGCTTAACGTCCCATCCGAAGGACGAAGCATGGTTAAGTATCTTGCTTAAGGACACAAGTGTCACGACTGGGATTCGAACCCACACTCTGCTGATCAGAAACACCAGAGCTTGAGTTCCGGTGTTCTTATCCGCTCGGCCTGACACGCCATTTCACAAGAAGCCATGGTCGTTGTCTTACAGTACACACCGTTTAGTTTCAGCTCAATCGGCTGTTTCATTTAGTAGATACACGGCTTCAAAATAGAGAACCTTTAGGGCCTTACCACGTGACACACACATTGACGTCATCATACTACGACTATGCTGTCTACATAAAGATCATTATATTTACTAGTTTTGAAGAGATTCTCATAAACTTTGCCACAGACATCCTAGTAAAAGTGTGCTTTGAAGCTTTTTTGGACCTGGCGCTAGAGGGCGCTTTTAAATTGTGTGACGTCACCGGTCCAGATTTTGTTAAACCAGACACTTGCGGATTACAACATTGTTCAAAAAACAACTCAAAAAACATTGTCACTTCTGCTACATTTAATTTACTTCAGAGCATTTCCGGTTTCGACCGAAAGTAGAGGTCATGTGAGGTCACACGCGACAAGACAAATAAAAGACCTTAGTATGATCCCGCATAAAGTAACTATAAACGGCTCTAAAGTGCAGTTTGTTACAGAATTTCAAAGATTAAAAAAATGTCTAAACCTTGTAATTCGACACCTGATGACGTCCGTCACATGAGCGTCATTGTAGCACGTTTAATCCTCTCATGCTAAGGTTCAAGTACAGTGCCAAGATTTCAAGTTTGTACAGACTTAAACATTTTGCGAAACTGCAGGAGAGAAGGTTCAGAAGGGTGGAAAAAAACCGACAAACCTACCTAAAAATAAAAAATCAGAACTCAGAGATTCAGTTTTTGTTGGATTTACAAAAACAGTATTGCATGTTCGTGAGTGATGTCATCAAATTATGATTAAATGAATTGGTTACAAAAAAATCTTACGTTTGGTTCAGAAGTTTAGTTTTTTCCATTATGTTTAAACTGGAAGTCAGGTCAAATGGGGTTACATTGTGTGTAGTGCTTGTTGAGATTTTACTATATAGGCTGTCACTCGGCCTTAACGAGAATTATCTGACTATCGGGAGGGTTGAGTTGCGGGTTTCGAGTTTGCCAGCCTTCCCATGAGAGTAGGCCGAATCCTGGCAGATGGTTGACGGTACAGTATCTGCATTGGAGGGATGCTTCCTCGGGATGGACCGCCGCTCTCGTGACGCCGCATCCCCCTAATCTCTCTGCAGCTTCTGCCTGGCATTATTCGGCTGACGCAGCCCCACTCTTGGTGAGTGAAACGCCATGTGGGCCTTCTCCTTGGCCATGTCTTCCCAGGTGTTGGTTGGAATGCCAGCTGCTTGGAGATGACGTTTTTCAGACAGTCCTTGAAACGAAGTTTGAGGGCGGCCTCTATGACGAACCCCTCCACCAGTTCTCCGTAGAATATCTGCTTAGTGTAGTCAAGAAGTCGTCCACATGAGTAAGGTGACCACTCCAACGTAGCTGTCTATGGCAAGCAACGTGGACTCGACACTGGCCATACCAGCCCCTGCGAAGAACCTCGTTGTTAGTGATATAGTCAGACCACTTGATGTTCAGGATGGTATGAAAATGGCGGAGTTGAATTTGATTAAGTTTCCGGATATGTCTTTGGTATACTGTGCTATGTTTCAGTTGAGTAGAGAAGAGATGATAGTACCACTGCCCTGAACACCAGTACACATTTAGTAGAGGTTTTGATGCCACGTTGAAGACCCTGCACGGTATTCGGTGATGCAGACGACCAAAGGATGCTGCTGCAGCAGGATACCCTTCTTGTTGAATACCTTTCTCCAGGGCTATTTGTCAGCTGGAGACTCTGCTGTGCCGAGGATAGGTGAATTGAGGCACACACTTTAAAGGCTGGTTGTTTTAAGAGGATGGTTGGTTGGACAAGTAGAGTACGTCGTACTGGTTCGGACCATGACCTCAGTTTTCTTGGTGTTTATGGTGAGACCAAACGCCAGTTGGCTGACCTTGCGGGAAACTGCTGACGAGGTTCTCCGCAACTCTCGTTCTCCTGAATTGAAACCACAAGAGCAGCATCGTCAGCAAACAGTAGTTCCTGCACGCCGATGAGGTGAGTTTTAGAGCTTGCTTTCAGTCGTCGGATGTTGAATAGATTTCCATCAAAGCGTGTTTTGATGAAGACCCTTCCAGTTGTGCCAAGTGAAGCATAACTTTGTTAAAACTGCTGACAAGAGGAAAGTGAACAGTGTAGGAGCTAGCACACATTCCCTGCTTCACTCCAATGTTAACTTTCAAAGGGGATCTGAAGATAGAGCCGGCAGAAGAAACCTGACCATTTATACCATACATGAAAACTTCCTGATCAGTGTGATAGGTTTACCTGGACAGCCATACCTTTCAAGTACGCTCCACAGGCATAGGTCGAGGAACCGAGGTCAGAAGGCCTTGGAGAAGTCAATGAAGGCGCTACAAAAAGTGCGCATGTTTGTTCCTTAGCCACCTTCTCTTTGAAGCTTTGGCGTAAGGTAAATACCATGTCGATGGTACTACGTTACCTGCTCGGAAGCCGCACTGACTTTCTGGTAAGGAACGCATATGCAACAGATTGCAGCCGCCTCAGAAGCAGTTTCCCAAGGATCTTCCAGCAATGGACAACCACGAGATGCCACGATAGTTGTTGCAGTCTTGACGGCTTCCCTTACGCTTGAAGATGGTGACTATGAGAGCGTCTTTAAAGGCATTTGGAAGTTCTTCTGACATCCAACAACGAAGGTACAAACTGTGAAGTGTGGGATTGAAGTAGTGGTCCGCCATGTTTGTATATCTTCAGCGGGGGAGGCTGTCCAAGCCTGGAGCTTTCCCGTTCAGAACTTTATTGATTATTTCCTTGACCTCTGCAAGGGAGGGTGGCCTGGCTCGAGTCCTGCTGGACATGTCGCTGCGGTATCTGATCAGAAACTCCTCCTGCGTATCAAGATGACTTATTCAGAAGGGTCTTGAAATGGTCGCGCCAACGATCAAGGATTTCTTGTTTATCAGTGATGAGAGTGCTTCCGTCGCTTGAGAGAGAAGCGGAGTAGCATATTTACAGGACCATAGACTGCCTTCAAGGAAGTGTAAAAACCTTTGGAGTCATTTGCATCAGCCAGCTGTTGTAGGTCTGCTGCTTTTGAGCCCACCACCTATCCTTCATCTGCCTAGCTGTCTTTGCAGGAGGCCTTGGTTTTCACATAGGTGCTTCAAAGGCTGCTGCCGATGATGGTTGCAATGTGACGGAGATGAGCAGCATGCTTGGCCCGTAGAGTCTTTAATCTGAGTATCGTTTTCATCGAACCAGTCCAGCATGCTTCCTAGACGGATGTCAAACCTGCGGCTGCTGCCTCAGTAGCTTGCTGGAGAAAAGCCCAGTGGTTGTCAGCTAGTCTGCCACTAATGCCAGAATTGCTAATGGCTGATAACCGCAGCCTGTAGATTTGTGCGGTGCTCAAGTGAGAAACTTTGACACGTAATGTGACGTCTTGGTTTTGGCGCAGTTTTTGTTTTGGGTGAGCGCACATGTAGATTCGCATAAGTGCAGATAAACTAATGATCTGTCTGACACTCTGCACCCCGCATGGCACGAGTGATGCATATGTCATGAAGGTCACATCTCTAGATAAACATAATCTAGAAGGTGCCAGGATTTAGAACGGGAGTGTTTCCAGAGTAGAACCATTTGTCAGGCATATTGAAGAATGTGTTGGTGACTGCTAGGTGGAACTCTTTGCAAAAGAGGAAAAACATCTCTCCGTAAGAGTTAATATTTCTCCCAAAACTGCCAAGTGCTCCGGCCCAGGTAGTGTTGTCTGAGCCAACCGTGCATTGAAGTCACCCAAACAGATGATTTTGTCGTGGAGTGGGATGCCTTGCAACAACAGAAAGATCTTCATAAAACGCTGGTGTTTAGAGTCCTCGGTGCTGGGAAGTGTTGGGGCATAAGCACTAATAATATGAAGATGAAGGGGAGTTTTTGTCGTTTATTTTGATCTTTAAGATCATCAGCCTGTCTGAGATTGCCTTTGGGAAGGTAGTTAGGTTTCTGGCTATGCTGTTTGCGATTGCAAGATCAACACCTGCTTCTCTCTTGAGCTCGCCTGACCCAGCTAGACGAGTTTCTGAAGTGTTGCAATGCCATGGAGTACCGAGAGGCTTCTGTCGAGAGAAGGGCTGTACGTCTCTCGGTCTAGTTTCGGAGTCTAAGAGTTCGAACATTCAGGTTCCTAGGATTAAACGTTTAGTTGATACTTGATTTTCTTTTCCTTTCTGTGTATTCTTCCCACAAGTTGGAGTCCCGCTGGCCGTGGGCTGCCAATAGGAAAAAGACAGACAGGCTTTTACCGCCTTTTATTGGGGCGTCCCTGATTGGAGACAGAAGCGGTGCATCCCTAAGAAGGGCCGCCTGGTCTCAGGAAGGACCTCACACTCGTCGTCCTCAAGATGCGTACGACCATCACTCCCCAAACCCGCTCATGTGTAGAGATCTGTACTACCAAACCCGGCCTCAAGCCTGCCAGCATCGCCAAGTCTCCATCGCCATGAGACTTGGAAATCTCCTCACCTCAGCCTGATCGAAAGGCCTGCGCCATGTGTTTATAGTGCAGCATACGTTGCGCAGATGTAACTTCGACACTCTCTGGGTTTCAGTGGTCTGTATCCAAACGGAGAGCCTGGGGCTCGACAGCTGGAAGAACACAATAACTGCCCCGCAGTGCTCAGAAGAAGGAAAACCCCTTCCACTAAAGGTGGTTCCAAGCCATGCCATTGACCAGCCCAGTAGTTCATCTGCCATGAAGGGATACCAAAACCACTGCTGCCTGGTTTGGGGATTTGTGAATCAGTACACCGTCTCCCTCGAAGGGTTTCCTAGCAGGGATAACCCAGGCCCCATCTGCCCGGGTTTAAAATCAGAGTTTTCCTTCTCCTAGAGAGAGCTACCATCAAGGTTAATAAGGCCCCTCCCGCCCGGAGCAGAGGAAATCTGGTTTGAGGCGCCAGAAACCCACCTAAACACCTCTGCTTACAGTTCGCAGCAGGGATCGGCACATGAAGCCAAGCAGTAGGAGTTTGATTAGGAGGCTCTTTGAGACGCTGGTCATATGGGATACTTTATGAAGTAGCAGGAGTTGCTCACCTCCCCTACCCATCTCGACCATCCTAACCCTGTTGATTCTAAAGACCTGTTTAATGACATGATTGTAAAAATCCATTGTGTGCATGGTACAGGAGATATGTTACGACAAACATTAAATTTCATTTTCCAGTTTGAAACGGAAGTCAAGTTTTACATACTTTTCCATTATGTATAGATTGTAAAAACCCAATGTGTAGTTCAAAAAAGTTATGATTTTTAGAAATTTTAAATTTCAACACCCGGTTTAACCGGAAGTCGAGTCAAATGAGGTCACAATGTGCATCGCAAGTTAAGTCCTTGGAGCCCTTTTGGATGACCGCAAAGATGATAAAAATCAAGTGTGGTTCAGGAGTTATGATTTTTCCAAATACAACATTTCACCTTCAGGTTTGAACTTCGAAAATAAAGGTCAAATGGGGTCACATTGTGTGCATCGTTTCTTAACCCTTTCATAAGAAAGCCGTCTGTTCTTTGTGTGTAGCAAGTGTCTGACGTCTTGCCGACAGCTGTGGCTATGTGTCTGGTTTGCAACCAGTCCCCCCCCCCAAGTCAAGCTGTGTCATGGTAAATGCACAGAAAACCATTTTAATGTATGTTTTTGCGTATACAGGGGATTAAAGCACTTAGGGGGTTAGAGATTTGTTACATACTTTCTTCGCAATAATGTATATATTGTAAATTCAATGTTGTTCAGAAGTTACGATTTGTTTAAACAATAACTTTCAATTTCCGGTTTGAACCGGAAGTCAAGGTCAAATGTCACACTTTTTTGTAGCGTGTTTAAGTGTTTGGCGCCATTTCTGATGAAGTATAGATGATACAAATCAATGTGTGGTTCAGGAGTTCTGATTTTTCAAATATTAAATTTCATCTTCGGTTTGAACAGGAAGTAAAGGTTAGTGGGGTCACATTCTGTGTATCGTTTGTTATTGTTACATACTTTTCCAATGATGTATAGATCGTTAAAATCCATTGTGTGGTTCAGGAATTATGATTTTGAAACATTAATTCCAACCGCTGTGAACCGGAAGTCAGGGGTCAAACAAGGGTTACAATAAGTGTAGCGTATGTTAGGTTTTATAAAGACCTTTCAGATGATGTATAGATTGTAAAAATCCAATGTGTGGTTCAGGAGTTACGAATTTTCAGAAGTATTACATGGATTATCTTTATGCCGGGGTGCGCAATATACAAGGTAACAGCGATGCTAAATGTATTCCCATGTAGTTGATGTAAACTGAACTACGTTCAACGTACAGGTGTAATAAACTATCTCGCGTTATCAAGTGGGCCAACACAAACGTGCGCTTATTGCCGGTGGTTATAAGACAAGATGTAAATGTCAAATGTTATTATTTCTGTGCAAAAGTTTGAGCAAGGCTCAACGTTCACAACCTGATGCAAAATTATGCTGAAATAGAAAAGTACTTTTGAGATACGAAATTTATATAATTTTAAATTTCCGGAGGTTGAACCGGAAGTCAAGGTCAAATGGGGTCACTTTTTTGTGTAGCGTTTGTTGGACAGCTGAACGAACTTTCCGATGAAGTATAGATTGTAAAAATCAACATGTCGTTCATGAGTTATGATTTTTTTTTAACTTTGATTTAATCATCAAGAGTTTGTGTCGTCTTGATATTTAGGTTCAAATGTCTGATGAGTTTTAATGAAACTCAATTTAATCTGAGTTATGCCAGCAGATAAGCCGAAAATGATGTTTTTCAAAGAGAGAAAAAAAAACAAAGGCAAACTTTGACCTAGGGCATGACCTTGAAGAAAAAGGTCATACGATTTTGACCTTAACTTTTGAAATGTAGCCCCAGTCTTGATCTATCACATGCCCAATTATGAACATCATTGCTTTCATATTCAATGAGATAAAGCAAATACCAAATGGTCATTTTCAACTTTAAAAACCTTGTAATTCGACACCGGATGACACGTCAGCATGACGTCATTAACTGTGTGCCGTCCTCATATTAAGGTTCAATTGTCTGATGAGTTTCAATGTTTAATTCGAAGTTTCAATCTTGAGTTATGCTGTAGGGAAAGAATTCCAGGAAGAAGAAGAAAGTGGAGAAGAAGAAAAACAGAAAAAAACAAAAGTGTTCGTGCTCATATTGCACGAACACCTAAGCACAGAACAATAACAAGGGAGATGTTCATTGCGCTTTTGAACACCCTAAACAGAACAAAAACAAAGAGGTGTCATTATCATATTGACGAAGACACCTAAAAAAACAATTACAAAGAGGTGTTCGTGCTTGTATTGCACGAACACCTAAAAAAAACAATTACAAAAGGAGGTGTTCGTGCTCATATTGCACGAGAACACCTAAAAAACCAGAACAATAACAGAGAGGTGTTCGTGCTTGTATTGCACGAACACCCTAAAGCTCAGAACAATAACAAGGGTGTTCATTGCTTGTATTGCACGAACACTAAAAACAGAACAATAACAAGGGTGTTCGTGCTCATGTGCACGAACACCTAAATAGTTTCTTAACAAGAGGTGTTCGTGCTCATATTGCACGAACACCTAATAAACTGGAACAATATCAAGAGGTGTTCGTGCTCATATTGCACGAACACCTAGCTAAACGGAATTATCAAGGGTGTTCGTGCTCATATTGCACGAACCTAAACAGAACAAAACGAGGTGTTCGTGCTTGTATTGCTGAACACCTAAAACAGAACAATAACAAGAGGTGTTCTGTTATTGTATTGCACGAACGCCTAAAAAAACAATAACAGAGGTGTTCGTGCTTGTATTGCACGAACACCTAAAAAAAGAACAATAACAAGAGGTGTTCGTGCTCATATTGCACGAACACCTAAAAGCTGGAACAATATCAAGAGGTGTTCGTGCTCATATTGCACGAACACCTAAAAACTGGAACAATATCAAGAGGTTTTCGTGCTCATATTGCACGATCACCTAAAATGAGAGAATTTCTCAAGAAGCAAAAAGAGGTGTTCGTGTATTGCACGAACACCTAAACTAGGAACAATACCAAAGAGGTGTTCGGTATCAGCATGCAAAATAATTCTATAAGTAAAATGAATGCTTCACTTTTTTATATTTTTAGGTGTTCGTGCAATACAAGCACGAACACCTCATGTTGTGTTGGGTGTTCGTGCTTGTATTGCACGAACACCTAAAAATAAAGTGAAGCATTCATTTACTTATAGAATTATTTTACATGTTGATTTGTGCTGATAGGTCTGCTGAGGTTTGTTTTTGTGTGTGTTTTTCTGTAACAGGATGTCCAAAAAGTAAATATGACCCATCCGGCGGCCTGCAGCAAAAGATTGTCGAAGATATGTCGTAATGGTGGCGTTTGTGATGACGTTGATGGTGACTGCATTTGTCCACCTGGGTTTAGTGGTAAACTCTGTCAAAAAAGTAAGTATTTATATGGAAGAGACGAAATTTTTCAGCGGTTGATTTGTAGAAAACCAAACATACATAATAAATACAATTTTAATGAGAGTGTTACTATTTTTAAATTCCATTGAAAGTTAAATCTTATCTACTTGCAAATGCATAACATAATCCAAAGATGTGTTTAAAGGCACTGAACACGTTTTGAAATTGTCAAAGACCAGTGTTCTCACTTGGTGTATCCAATATATGCATAAAATAATAAGCCTGTGAAATTTTGGCTCAATTGGTCATCAGTGCAAGAAAATGATGAAAGAAAAACACCCTTGTTGTACAAATTTGTGTGCTTTCAGATGGAATAAAAACTTCTTGCAAGAAGTTTTTATTATTTTAGTGAGAAATTACCTCTTTCTCAAAAACTACGTTACTTCAGAGGGAGTCGTTTCCTACAATGTTTTATAATATAAACAGCTCTCCGTTGCTTGTTAACAAGTAAGTTTTTATTCTAATATTTGTTTTTAGTAATTAACAAAAATTGCGCTTCCCACTTTAAGCAGTACCGTATCTAGCCATCACCCGCGATTGTAATTGAGTCAGTGAGTTTTACTTTTTAGTTGGCCAAATCAAAGTTGTCTGAATCAAATTAAGAATTTAAATGATTGTTTTTGGAGAAATGAGTATTAATTGTATGAGTATATTCTTACTGGTGATACCTTAGAGAAATATAAGCACATACCTTGGGTGGCGTATGCATTATGATTGGTCAAAACTTGTAAAACAAATACAGAAACTCTTTTAACTAGCGAACAAATATTTCTAAACCAGTAGACTATTGTGTGAAACTATCAGCTTCTTTTGAAAGTTTTTTTTCGAGTATTGGTTCCGCGTAAACGCCGTAAACCACTCGTATGCCCGAACGCGCACAGTGTATCTATGTACACACTGACAAAAAGACAATCAAAAATATCAATCAAAAACAAGCTGACTGATTAATTATGTAGTAAATTAGGCACCGCTCAAAAAAATCGAACAGTCTTAAGAATGACACGAGAACAGGATCAGAAAAAATAAACTGTTCAGGTAATTGTTGATAGAATAACAGTGCGAGGACCCGATATTTATTGTTTAATAATAATTCCACTGTGAAGACCCGTGTCGCCACACTGTTTTTCTCTCAACATAAACAAGCAACATTCATACGTATCAATACACAACCAGTATTATTAAAGTTGTTGATATAATGTGAATTGTACTTAGTAGAAGGACCAAACCGCTTTGGCCAAAATGGAAGTCTTCACTGTGATTCTGTTGGGTTGTCATCAGGTTCTACCTGCAAAGGAATGCTGTTTTGTTTACCGAATCCATACTGGCTGCAGCTGTGCCGCTGGATACCAGGGACTTAATTGCACCCTGATTTATAATTGAGTCAGTGAGGTTTTACTTTTAGTTGTATCAAATCAAAGTTGTCTGAATCAAATTAAGAATTTAAATGAATGTTTTTGTTCTTTGGAGAAATGAGTAATAATTGTATGAGTATATTCTTACTGAAATTACATTAACCATATAAGCACATACCTTGGGTGGCTTATACATTATATGATTAGTCAAAAACTTGTAAAACAAATACATACTCTTTGAACTAGCGAACAAATAATTCCTAAACCAGTAGACTATTGTGTGAAACTATCAGCTTCTTTTTTTCGAAGTATTGGTTCCGCGTAAACGTGCGTTAAACCACGCGTTCGGGCATACGAGTGGTTTAACGCGCACCAATATCAATCTATGTACACACTGACACAAAGACAATCAAAAATATAAATCAAAAACAAACTGACTGATTAATTATGTGAGAGAAATTAGGCACCGCTCAAAAATCGAACAGTCTAAAGAATGACACGAGAACAGGATCAGAACTGATTTAAAGGTAATTAATATGGGGATAACAATGCGAGGATTGATATTTATTGTGTAATGATAATTCTACGCAATGAAGACCGTGTCATACACTATTTTCTCTAAGCATAAACAAGCAACATTCATACTTATCAATACACAACCAGGATTAAAGTTGTTGATATAATGTGTATGCCCAGTAAAGGACCGAACCGCTTTGGCCAAAATGGAAGTCTTCACTGTGATTCTGTTGGGTTGTCATCAGTTGGTTCTGCAAAGGAATGCTGTTTTGTTTACCAGATCCCATATACGGCTGCAGCTGTGCCGCTGGATACCAGGGACTTAATTGCACGAAAGGTACACTTTTAACTCAAACAATCCAGTAAGCATATTCAAGGAATGTGACGTGGGTCATAGCAATGATATTAAACAGTTAAACATAATAATAATAACCAGTTTTTATATAGCGCTTTTCACTCCCCGAAGGGTGTCTCGCTTGCTAACACCAATACCCCTGGTCACTGGGCCATTTACATTTCATTCCTTAAACCATCTCAGCTCCCTTGGGAGTATACAGCCTGTGCAACAAATTTTCGTCAACAATTTCACGAAGTGCAAAAGTCCCCTACAGCCAAAAATGTATGTTTGGAGAAAACCGCGTTTGAAGTTAAGCTAATTTTGAAATTACTGGTTGGTAGACTATTCGCGGTTTAATCTTTAAAATTTTACATATCAGGGAGAGAAAGAGATGTTAAATCCATACAAAATCTGTTTTCGATTTTAACAAAAATTGTCACTACGTGAAAACTGCTGCACAAAACGTGGTCTGTGTGCAGCGTCGTTCAGCAAAGTTTTGGCTGTTCGTGAAAACACCAAAAGCCGGAGCACCCCTTTTGGCACTGTGCCAGCGAAAAAACCACGCGTTAGAGCAATACACTTTTCGGCACTTCCGTGAAAACGCAATTCCAGGTTATGGCACTTTTTTGGTCTTTTCGTTAAATAGGTCAAAGTTTTTGGCACTTCGTGAAAACTCAAAAGCCGGAGCACTCATGATTGGCGCTGTGCCAGCCGTATCTTTTAACGCGGGCGTGACAAAGGTTTTGGCACTTCGTGAAAACGCATTTCCAGGTGCTTGAGGTTTTTGTCTTTCATCGCTTAGCATAATTAAGAAAGTAGACGATTTTTTACACAAACTTTGTTAATTCTTAGATACCGTTCAAATAAATCGAAACCAACAAAAAAGTCAAAAATAAGTTTTTGTCGATTTTTCATGTTTTTAGCACTTCATTGAAAATGCTGACGAAAATATGCGCTACTAAGCTAAATCAATCACAAGAACCATCTCTGCCCTCAAGGTACCCATTTACCCCTGGGTGGAAGCAATTATAGTTAAGTGTCTTGCTCAGGGACACAAGTGTCACAACCGGGACTCGAACCCACACTCTGCTGAACAGAAACACCAGAGCTTGAGTTCCGGTGCTCTTATCC